>JZLH01S0170657.1:554-11050 GCA_001188425.1 Eucidaris tribuloides | reverse complement strand
TTTGCCATTTCTTACACTTCGCTTTTTATCCGTCTATTTGTCGTCAGTTTGGACGATCCTGCGATAGACACTTCGTTCAAAAGAAATAGTTGAAACAGAATGTTACGGCCATGCCAAGAATTCACGCAATCTGAACTTATGGAGCCAATTCTGTTTTTTGTGTGCGTGATTTCAATAGAAATGCTTGGGGAAATCTTCCAACCAGCTTATCCCTCAAAACTGTCATTGTTCCACTTTTTGAGGACAACTTTGAGCTTGAGATTAGAGATGTGAAAAGAATGATCACTCAACCGAGGGGTTAGCAATTCCTGAATGGGATTAACTATCCGTGACGCGACCGGAGAAAATGAACAGAGGACAGCATCGAAAAGTGTTGAGAAACACTGAGGTGCGAGTTGAGATATTTATTACGACCCTGGTATTGTGAATGGTTCCAATCGTATATGCTACTGTATCAAAGTCATAAGGCTGGTTTAAATTATACAGTAGATAATACATGAATACATACATGTACATACACAAAACAAAAATCAAACAAACAAACTATTCATTGATAAATTCGTAACAAATTATTTGTTATTATTATCTTATTTCATTTCAGAGGGTTACATGTAAGTTTGGTTTATAACCAGATTATAGCGTTGTGTCCTATGTCACGTTTGATAAAGGAATAAACATATTTAAAATTCATACTAAACTCAATTATTGGTTTATTCCAATTCAACACCTGTAGCCATGATAACCCTAACAATATTTCTAACCTATACAGGAACATTTCGTCGGTCGTCCATAAAGCAATAACTGGGATGAGTCAGATTATAAGTCGTACCATGAAAAAAGCAACTTTTTAGAAACAATTATTGTAGGTGAAAACAAAACAACCTTAACACAAAATGATCACATAATCTTTAATATTCTCCAAAGGAGTTAACCTTTGTAATTAAAGTAATTATTTACCCCCCAAAAAGATACATTTAAACATGCACTCGCAACAATTTAGTGTTTGTAACATGGGCAGAAGTTTTGACAAAGTTTTGCATATCGGTATGAAGATTATGAGAAATTGCATGCAGAATTTTATACCGTTGTGCAAATAAAATCTGTTTTCAATTAATCTTTTTATATTTTTTCTAATCTATAGGCCAAAGGTTTCAGGAAAAATACAAACTGTAACTATATAAACATGATTTCAGATTTTACAGTAACATGTATATCACATGTTTATGCCCTTTATTTTGTAATTATATTATTTATTTCAATTATATATAATCAAATGTAAATGCCATCAAACTAATGTCCGACATTTGCTCTGAGGATATTTCATGCACTAACCCTGACCTCACCCTTAACACTTACCCTATTCTGAACTGGAGACCCTATTTGTCTTTTGCGATTGCGATATTGTCACCGGCGTAAATGTCGGATCATCCATCCGACAGAAAGAATGCTATGGTGATGATCGAAGTAATAACCCCAGTTCACTATGTTTTATTTTGTCGATTTTCCAAGGGATTCAAGCTCCCTCGTAATTGCATTTTGTTTTTCAAAAATTATGGTCTACACTTACAAAAAATCTTAAATGGTTATCATGTTGTTACGTGACGACCACGGCCATTTTCACATAAAAGGGTTTCTTATAAGCTTCTTCCCGCCCTGATTGGTGCCATGCTTATCACATGATGATGCACCCAAAAATGAATAACCAAAAGTGTGACAAAATAGTTCTGAAAAGACCATTATTTCAACAGCCGCTTTCCTCATAAGCTGATAAGAGCGTACACTTATTGGCTCAGCACGAATGGCGTTTTTCCTTGCATGTTTCACAAAAAATGATAAAAAAGAGATTTTTTTTCATCTTACGTGAATGATACTTAACACATAATCTTTTAGACAGACATATATAGAGAAATAGGTAGATAGATAGATGGTTAGAAAGATATAGATGTATAAATGGATAGATAGAGGATAGATAGATAGATAGATAGATAGATAGATAGATAGATAGATAGATAGATAGATAGATAGATAGATAGATAGATTGATAGATTTCACTTGTACGTGTTTGGGCAAAACTGCAGGGGAATTAAGCCTTTGGTCGTTTCTCTCTCATTAATACAAACAATGTGCGGAACTCGACAAATGGTGCACGCTATGAAGACGATAATGACCTTTTTGATAAGAAATTACCGCAGTCATTAGCTCGAAGTACTAGCTCCACGTACTTGTCTCAAGCAGTTTCATTCGGGTTGGAATTAAGTCTAGACGTTTGCTTGTGATACGTAACGGTGCCAAGTTTCTTGACTGAGTTGTAAGTCGTCTTCTTTCCATCTCCAAAACGACTGCACCGGGTCATTAGGCACCTCGTAGGAAATAATAGAAAGCCGGTGACAACGAGATTATAAAGTCAGACCGGTTTCAAATCGTGTGCTGCTAGAAATCTATAGCAGTAACAATAAATCGATCACTGAATTGGCTTTAATTCGCGGCAGAAGTCGACATGGTTGCCACCATGCAGACTTGAACTATCAAGTGCGACTTGGCCTCTCAATACAATTCCATGAATAAGATTCTCCCTTCTATTGAACAAGATGAGGAACGGATTTTCTTTTTATCCAATTATAAATGGGCTTCAGTCTCATCAAGTTCTAGATTTAACCGAATCCATTCAAGTTCAGTCCGAAGACCCATTACTCCATAATCCGCTCGTCCCTGGGACGACCCTGAATTACCCCTTTCTTCGATGGCGATTTTATATGATTGCTGAACAATGGTCCGCCTCGGCAGAGCGTCTTGTGTCTTCTCCCCCGTAAAACTAACATAATAGGGATTTCACAACATCTTGAGCCAGTCGTCTGAAACTTTCTTTGACACGGATTTTAAAAGTGCCATCTTAACAATAACCGTACCCTACAATCAGTTCTACAGTTCCAAGGGCTATCAACACCTTTTCCTGATTTCTTTTCGCGCGATTTTATAGTTTGGTCGTTTGGGGTCATCCAATTAAGGGAATCGATATCCAGAACTTAATCAGCGTAATTGTATTAAATGTGTGGATTCACAATTTATGCACCTAGTTGTCGGCTTAAAAATAACAACAATAACAACGCGAATGCTGATCAATGCACCATGGCCAACGTTCAGGCAACTGAGAAACTAAAAACACAATGGAAAACCACGGACCTGGCGTAATAAGGGGCCAAAACTCGGTAATAAAATAGTTTGGCTTCTGGCTTCTGGCGTTTATTGTAGAAATAAATGCCTTTACGTTATTAAACTAATAGACTCTCCCTCATTGAAGGAATTAATCACCCTAAATCTCCCGCTCTTTGCTTGAGTTGTTATTTTCTGCCTTTCAAGCTGGATAATTCAGTTGAAGAGGCCTTTCCCCGATTTTTAATAAATTTGTTCGATAAAATGATTTAAACATAGGGCTCAAATTGCACCAAAGAGCATCTAGACCCCTCAAGCTTCCAGAGCCCTTTAGCTGGACCGAAACTGCAGAGGACTCCGCGCTTCGCGCATATTTCTAATTATTTTCTAAATCTCTAGTGTGGAGGGTGGCCCAGGTGGGTGAAATATAGAGTCTCTGTATAATCCATGATTCGACGAATATAAATACATCACTTATTTGGCCCTTTTGCCTTCAGTTCATACCATGGTTATTTTAGAATAAGAACATTCTCCCCAAACCACACAACTTCATAATTCAAAACAGCAATCAAAACACCTCAACCACCCCCTTCACATCTTTTGTATAATTATGTTTGCAGCATTGCTTGCTTGCATGTTGCTTCTATGAATTGTGCTTTCTTTCAAGAGCTTTACGCATGGAAACTGGATCAAAATGTTTAAAATTACCCCAGATCTCTTTTTATTCACAAATGCTAAGCTATTAATTCATCACTTCTTACACATAACCGATGAAAGAAACAATTTTTAAAATGTGTATCTTTCGTCCAAAATTCAGACTTCAACATAACTATGATTTTGCTTTATTCAGTTCAATAGAACATCCATAATTTGCTATGATTTTAAGTTGCCAATTCTGGGCACCTGTAAGTGCCCAGAACTTTGTAATTCTTCAAAAAATCCATAACTATTAGAAGTGTAATTTGCAATTCTGAAAGTCGCTGTGAATCCCCGGTGTATTAATGTGTTAACTGAAAATATCATGACATTATAAATAAGTATTTATTTGATTAACTCGAGTTTATTATGATCCTGTTACATTACGACATCCAAAATCAGATTCATAATACATGCGTATCTTCTTCCAATAAATTGATGACAATAAATTACTATTAACACTATACAAGTATACATCAGCGTAGGAAATGCACAGGAGCTGAGGGCGATTTCACCCCCTCCCAAATTAACAAAATAGCCCTCTAAAATCCCCAAACAGCCTTCAGTTTTCTTCATAGTGTTCAATGTATAATATACTAAAATCACTAACTGACTAAATCAGGCTTGAAACCAGCCCCAGATTTTTTTTTCTGCCCTGGCTGATATACATAAAAACGTTCATACATACATTACTATAGTTGGCCCCAATTTTTCTGAAAACCAAAATCAATTTTGATGGAAGATGTGTCGTGAATTGAAATAGTTTCGTCATCTGTACGAAGCAAGAAGGCTGATTAGCGCCGGGGAGAAGCACGTCTTGCTCAAAGCTGCCGTACACTAACATATATCGCCAATACTCATTACGTCATATTCAAGTGTTGGGACTTGATGTGTTATTTGAATATTTCATTTATAAATTGGGCGACATAATTATGTACTATTGGGTGTCTCACAACACGAGCAATTATAATGGATGTTAAGTTATCAAGTTATGTACCACTCTTTGGTTTAAAGTACACTCGGCAAAAAGTTCTTGGCAGCACGTTATAAAAGTTAAAATATACCAATAAGAATTTTTATTAAGAAGGTACGAATATTGTATATGCATTGTATAAGCATATGACCGACTTATTCCACTGTCCGTATGACAGTGAAAGTTAACGCATGTGAGCAGTCATGCATGAACTGATTACATGCCACTCAAAAAATAAGGAAGGGTCAGTAAAAAAATGCAAGAAGTGAGCAGTCCAGTCTTTGCAGTTTGTGGACAAGTTTATAGTGCCATGAAGATCCCATCTGATCGACAAAAATGTAAAGTTAAATGTCACTTTGAAAAGAAAGAAAATTGTCCATCTTGAATACATTACTATTCCACTGGAATTTTTAATAAAAATGAGTCAATGAAAAAAAGGTCAAATTTCAGTATCTTGACTAATCAAAAACAGTTCAATATCTTGTTTGTCCTCCCTGGCTCTGAATGAGTGCAGCACATCGACGTCGCAGCTTCATCTTGAAAGTGCATGTCCAAATGATACATCTCATGATGCATCTCTAAGCATTTCATTCAAATCATAAACACCTGTTGAAATTGTTGAATGTATGCCTACCAGATGGACCTGATCATTAGGATTTGAAGGCTCAATTTCTTGCATTTTTTTTTATTGACCTTGCTATTGTTTAATGCATGTAATCAGCCATGCATGACTGCTCACATGTTAACTTCATGTCATACTGGAAGTGGAACAATGTCTGGTCATATTGATATACAATAATGTACCTTTCAATAAAAATTTATGTGGTATATTTTAACTTTTATATGTGTCCAAGAACTTTTTTTTGCCGAGTGTATAAGTTTTATAAATTATAGGAATGTGACATCACTCTGGTTCAGAAATATGTGTGGACAATGGCGGAACCAGGCGCAACATGTCGCAGCTGGTTGTTTCTACCAATAGGAGAGCTGCAGTTGCACTGAGTTATGGTATGGCTATTGTCTTCACAAATTTCCGAACCAGTTTGATGTCATCACGTCTGCTCTCTATAGACCTGTTTGGTTTGGATGTTGTTTTTTATGCTAATGTCTAACGGGGGGGGGGGTGGAGCTTCAAGCATGCATAATAAAAACACTGACGTCTCAATGCACCTGACTCATTACATAACCCTTTGAATTGTCTTTTCTTCTTTAATGGAAGCCCCCAGTTATGGCTGACATAAAAGTCCAGCGTTCTGAAACCGAATTGGTCTATAGGAATTGCTGTGGTCACTTTGTTGTTAACCATAAAGATTATGATCAGCTATCGATGTTAGAGGGCGCTGTTGAATAAGCCGCACCGGACGTGTCATTGATTAATTAAGCCTTCCATATCCCCTGAAACAAAATAATTGATTGATAACTGATATTACGGTAGTGCAGTTAAACCAAAAGAACGGAATGATGCCATGATACTCAGAAAAACAGTCAACCAACCCATATCACCCTTGTACTGTTCTCTTCATATAAATCATAACGTGATGCATATATTGTACTTCATTTTGATCAGACAGGTATTTTACACTTTGTGACTATCCTGTTGAAAGCCCAAATATAGTTTTGTTTTTGTCAAACTTTTAAGAAGTATCGTTCTGAAATCCCAGACATCAGAAAACAATATCAAACCTCTAAAAATTATTTATTATAACATATTGGAATTTCCTTTGCGCGCTCATGTTGCCTAATGACGTGCACAATTGTACAATTTATTCGAACAATGATCGTAATAAGTATTTTTTCTCATTCACTTTTGTACACGAGACATTAAAAAAAAAAGATAGCTAGTGTGCTTAAGCAACATCTACAGAAATGTTACAATTTTCAATACCACGATAAGGAAAGCAAAAATCAAAGAAAATATGAAAATAACAATTGTCATTATCATCCCCTGAGAATAAACTCTTAACACTCTGAATTTATTCTGAGTGAATGATAATGACAATTGTTCTGTTCACATTTTCTTTGAATTTTGTTTTCCTTATCGCGGTATTGAAAATGGTAATTTTTTCTAAAGATGGCAAGCACACTAGCTATTTTTAGTGTCTCCTGTACAAAATTGAAGGAGAAAAATAATTATTACGATTGTTCAATCTAATTGTACAATAATTGTGCAAAAATGCAACATTAACGCGCAAAAAGTGAACTTTTATAATTGTCACCCATTTCTATTAAAAAACAAGAACATGTAAGCGTTTCCAGGGTGTTTAATTTTCAGGGCATTAATTGATGATGCAGATTCATATCACAAAGGAGAAAATATATTTTTCCACCATTTACCAAAACGCCGCCTTTAAGTGAATAAAGCCCCAATAATTTTATAAAGTAACCAACGTTTCTATTTTTTCTAGATTTTGTATCATAAAAATGGATGTGAATAAAATCAAACATCAATGTTTCGATCATCCTCTCGTATCTGCTCACCAAGATCTTTGATAAAATCGAAATAGAATCAGAAATTTATAAAAACAGCATCAGTAACAGTATCGGAATCAGTATAAAAACATTTACATTATTTCTAGCCACATCAAAATTAGTTTTAGAGTTGATAATATGGCCGATATTTGTTATTATTCTTAAACGCAATATTCATCAATGGTCAATACATGTTCCGTCATGCGACTTCTATACGTCTAAAAACTGATGACCTGAAAAAAGTGCGGTTCAAAACGATCATAAAGTGCTTTCAAAAATATCAATAATTGACTATATCAGTTTTATCCCATCCACAAGACATTAATACAAGTGCCGATATCCATATTTTGCTTATGATAATAAATAAATGTCTAAAGTTTTGTGTTGTAGGGTGTTTAATTGTCCATTCAAACATTATCATGTTGGTCAGATATCAAAGTTTGACACTTTTTAAAATGGTGCTTCTACAATGTTATCGTGGTTAAAGTGTCTTTAAAAGTATGCATGAATACTATCAATACTATCAATATTATCAATAATTGATAGCTCGCAAATAATGATCTGCTTGTAATATTGTTTGGAAATAAATTGAAAAGAGGATCATCTTTTCACATAACTATTTACCTCGATAACGGTATCCAAATATTAATTTTCAGTTTTGAATTTTTGAATGTTCATTTCTTCATGTTCGTACAGTACGTGTTCATTTCTTGACCAACGTATACATGCATGTAAATGTTCATTTGATCGAAGTACACGCGTTACTTCTATTTAAGTCATAGGCTACGTTTAATATTGTGGAGCTTCAATTTTAAAAAATGTGAAACTGTGAAACTGAGCTACAGAGTAGTGTTTTAATGGACAAATAAACACCACAAAGTACAAGAGTTTGGAAAGCTATGTTGCCAATGGCAAGATATGCATGAATGAACGTCACCCATGAATTTCCACTGCGATGGAGTAACAATATAGCCTAGATCTACACACAGTCAATCATATGGTGGAATGGAATGGTAAATTTAGTCAACATGAGTACTCTTAGATTTTCACTTTTTAAAGCACTATAAACAATCATTTTGAAATCCATTTTTTTTCAGGGCTTCATTTGTTGACCTTATCAAATACTCTTAGAGCATGGAGGATTATGTAGCTCAGATTTTTTTTTTTGAAACTGTGGTCATTGTTAACTTATGTCTTTAAGGTCATCAACTTTTTAGGTCTTAATTGCAAGAACTGTTAACTCACCCTCAGGTTATACTTTTACTTTCAGCTATCCGTCCTCACATCGTTAGCAATATACGATGACGTTTGCTGATTGAACCAATTACAGCACTGCTTTCCGTGGCGTATCCATGGATTCTGTGAAGGGAGGGGGGGGGCTCCAATTTACCGCACGATATCTTATGGCGCAAAATGATAATTGAAATAATAATTAAAAAATAAACAAAGCCAAAAATCAAAACAAAAGCCGAAATCAAAGTCAACACAAAACAAGATAAAATCGGTTGACCGGTCTCAAGGGCAACGTTTCAACAATAAAAGGGGGTCTTTTGATGTTAAAAGGGGTGCATGATGTTCCGATACACTCTGGAGAGTAATGTACGGGACGACAGGTCTCAAAGACATTATTTCAGCCCTCTGTCACGATATTACTTCGGCAACAATATTTCAACTGACTTGAGTTATAATCGGGTAGCCATTTGGTTTCCAGTTCAGAATGAATTTATGATTATGGTTGTGGTTATGGTATATGGTTATGGTTTTGAGTTGGGTTAGGGTTAGGATCAAACTTGAAATTAGAGTTAGTGTATGAAATAATCGTCCGAACAATTGTTGCTGGAGCAAAATAATGTCATTAAACCATTTCAGCTTTTTCTTTTTCTTTTTGAAATCCGGGCCCTGAGGTGGGCTCAACCCCAGGAGCGCCTCCTCCGGCTACGCCCCTTTCCCCTACTACTAACTACTTGGCTAAACCGTGCATTGAAATAAGACGTATATTGCAACCTGGGGAAATCATCTATGTTGTGGTTAGAAAGTTTTTGAAGTGACTGTATTCTCAACGGCAATCAACTTGAAATTAGTGTCTTCATGGGTGATACTGATATGCGACGTTAATGTAAGGTGAGTGAATAGAACGATGGGCGTACACTAACACCTGTATGTATAAAACCTGGATATCTTATCGATGTGGCCTTATATTAAATTCAAGGTCCCCTAAACAATCCCTTATAACCCAATTTAACTGAAGGGAAAGCATGGCTTTAAGATAACCTTGTTTTCACAACACGATCAGTGATTATATTCCATAATTATTATCAGAATCAAGATTGTCTTTTTCATGGATCTGGATAACGGTTCACCCACCCCCACCCCACCCCACCCATTCTCTTTCACCCCTAGTCATTTATTCCACCTCTTTCGTTACATGTAGTTATCTGTTTACCTAGTTTATCTTGAATATATTTTCTCCGTACGTTGACAGAATACCTATTAACAGAAGCAATATCATCTTACCAAATTGAAATGGACAATATCCTAAGTATAATGTAAATGAAAAAAAAAAGTTATCTGCCAGATGAAAGCGTTAACGGCTGAAAAAAACCCCGAGTGCCCGATAAGAGTCGATAACCGCTAGTCACTGTGACTCAGTGGTGCGGGCATGGTCGGTCTAAGCCAAAGACCCGGGTTCAACACCCAACAGTAAGAACCTTTTCATTTTTCAAGAAGGTAACAAGGACATTGATATTAGCTAACGTGTTTTTTTTCTCTACGTGCACCAACACAATCAAACAAACACACCCAGACATACAGTAATTATTCAAGTTTGCTGTTAATTGATAAAAAAAGATGTCCCAGATATCATTAAGTGGATGACAGAACATCAATACTATATCGACATTCCACTTTTCAGTGTTGCTATAAATACACTGTACACTATTTTTTAATGTTTATGTATATATTCATATTAAACATGCATTCTTTTGGAGATTGTCGTCATCACTGACGCCAAATCTCCCAAAGCTGTCACAGAAATGCATCGAATATCTGAATTCAGTTATGTTCCATGATATACTGTAACGCAGATCGGTATTTGCCATAAATAATTATTACATGATCCGTGTGAATGCAAATTAGTGAGTTCACTAAAATTAATGTTACATTACCATCATGAATATCATTTACCGTGCACTTTCGAACAACCGAGTGT
>JZLH01S0170654.1:18155-36504 GCA_001188425.1 Eucidaris tribuloides | reverse complement strand
CCCCGAGATTTTTCATTAATTAATTTAAAAAAAAACTAAAGGCAAAAAGAAGGTTATATGAGTTATAACTCAACTGAAAGAGCAGAGTCTGCTCTTTCAGATGAGGTATAACACATGCAACCTTAAAGCATTTTTAACCCTTTGGATGCCATAATGTAAAATATAGTTGAAAATCTCGGGGGTCCCCTCGAGATTTTTCATTAACTAATAAAAAAAAACTAAAGACATTCAGAATCTATTATTGCAGGGTTATGACTGTGGAGCATAAAGCTTTCAAATAACAAAAAATCCCCAAAACTAAACTTGGGCTTCAACGCTCGGTAACTTCGCGACGACTGAAATAATTCATTGCTGACAAGTCGTATCATATAAATATTAATTTTTCCCTTTTTATGGACTAACAAGTTCACTCACTTTAAAAGAATAAAAGTTACAAAAAAATGAAATAACCATATAACTACTGACTTTTATTATTGTAATAGTACTGCTAAACTTCCGAGAATATTGGGTAATTTATTCATATTATAATAATACAAAATCCATTGTACAAACATGCAGTCATATACATTTAGCAGACTGACGTTTGCAACACCGCATGCAACTTACGTATGTATAGCAAGAGAAGGGAGTGGAACTGATATTACATGTATTATTATTCAAGTTCAGCAATTCAAATTTTGAGCGTTGATATCTCTCTTTGTATGATAGAATAATTCTTGATATTGGTATCCTTGGAAAGCCTGTTTGTTTCCCTTTATAATGATACTTCATTTGCCATGATGATGGATTCATGGAATGTGCAAATTATTTTAATAAGGGGTCAAGTGAAAGGTGAAAAATTGCAAAATGCATTGTTATTGTCACCTGTTCCGTGTTTTATTTGTATGGAGCGTTGGATTGTGTTTGGTGGTGTTGGAATGGATTTTGATGAAGTGTTATGTTTTTTCTTCACAGTTTGAATGTTAATTGTGATTTAAGTATGTAATTAAGGAATTATCATTGTGCATCAGTTTCAGTAAGATTCCCTTTTTTCAAGGTCCCCTCCAACAAACATTCAGTCATCCATAAGTACAGCTGAAGCAATTCTCTTGTTGAACACAGTTTGCTTCACTCTCTACAAAGCAATGCTAAAAGGAAGAAAGACAAAAATTATTCTTCATCACTGTATTTGCTGGACATCATAACTTTAAACAAATTAAATAAATAATGAAAATTAAATTAAAACAAATTAAGATAAAGTTAAATTAAATAAATAATGAAAATTAAATTAAAACAAATTAAGATAAAGTTAAATTCTCCAGAGAATATGAGAATACAACTTTTGCACTCATGCATTACCACCTCAAGGTAAATACACTCCTTGCATCATGTATACAAAATAAAGAAATTTGCCATTGACAATGACACTTAATTTTTGTCATTTTTCACTTTTCACCTGGCCCCTTATTGAAATGTCTTGCTCATTCCACGAATCCATAATCATGGCAAATGAGGTATCATTGTAAAGGGAAATAGACAGGCATTTCGACGATACTAGTATCAAGAATTATACTATAAAACCAAGAGAGATATCAACGCTTAAAGTTCAGTTGCAGAACGTTTCAGGAGTTTATCACAATAAAATGTATATCCATGAAAGTCAGGTTTCTTTACCTTCAACAATAACATTAAATGTGCAGCTCTCCATGTTTCCGCAGTTATCCTCAGCAGTGCACGTCACACCTGTCACCCCACTCACGAATTGAGATCCCGAGGGTGGGGTGCACGTTATCTTCGTGGAACGGTTCTCATCACTGACAGCATCGACACGAAATATGACCGTGGAAACATTCCGTCCACGATCCACAGGAGTTATGACGTCAGCTGGGCAGCTAATAACTAGGGGAACTACATCTGTCGATGGAATGGATATAATATAAATCTAAATATTCAAAACTTAAGGGTAATGACAAGGGGTAGTCATCATCTTGGGTTTAATCAAGTAAATTATGCAAGGATTTTGTTGTGAAAATTGTGTAGTCAAAAGTTGACTCATTTAAAAAAAACTGCCATTGGTATGCTTTGTGACAGACAAATGTGCTTGTTGTGTAGCTTTTTATGGGATCTATTTGTATCGGTGCTCGAGAGAAACAAAATGTTAGTATGTCTATGCTTGATTCGGCTTACGTAAACTTATTTAAGTTTAATCCATTCAGCCAGGAGATACACTCTAGCTGGAGTATCCAATTGTATATTTTTCAACCAGTTTGGTTCGAGGGGCAGTTTCTAATTACTCCCAATTATGTCACCGCCGTTCAATTGTGATGAACACGCCAGTGCTCAAAATCCAAGCTTTCGATAAATTATTGACAAAAGCATATCAACAACAAAAAGTCTCGAAGCTCATTATACCCTTACGTGGCCAATGATTGCTAGCTTTCAAATCGCCGTCAGTTGTGGTAAAACTCGTCAAACTGTATAATAAATTAACCTTCCATAAAATTATGGAGAAATACAATATTCATCATCTGGATTTGTATACCTACCTCTACAAACAACGACATGTTCTGCTGTATTTATTCCCGTCAGCCGAAATCTCGCAGAAGGGTTCTCATTTCGATGGTGTAATTCTACAGAGAAGACGTTCCTTTCACACCGTCTCGTATCACCACCAATGAGATAAGCAAATCCAGATACCACAGCTTCTTTCCCTGTTTTTAATTCTCTTCTTTTCTCCTCGTCGTTGAGTTCGACTGTAGACGTAAGATTCCCAAATGTAACTGCGATGTCGACGTGCTCAAAATTTCCCGCGAAGTCGCAAGCGTCGTTGCGGAGATTGAAGTCGATGTCGAGGGTGAGGCGGAACTGGACGGGGGCGTCAACTTGCAAGTCACATGTCCAGTTTGACTCCACTGACAAGCGATCTACCGTGATGTCTGAGCGAAGATTAAAGTATAGTATGCACTTTAAAATACTACTCTCCTCATGCCATACAGACTTTTGAAAAACAAAGATGATGTAAAATAATGAGCTTCAGCCTAGTTATTTCATACTCAGTGGTTTGTCTGATTTTCTTTTTCAAAGAGTACAGCAATCATATTTTCGATGTAGGCCTTCAGGAAGGTAGGGTGATGGAGGTGGTGGTGGTGGGGTGGGGTGGGGTGCGTTCATGTGTGTACTTGTTTGTATGTCAGTGTGTATACGTTTGCGTTTTGTTTGCGCCTGTGTTTCGGCTGTGTGTGTGTGTGTGTGTGTGTGTGTGTGTGTGTGTGTGTGTGTGTGTGTGTGTGTGTGTGTGTGTGTGTGTGTGTGTGTGTGTGTGTGTGTGTGTGTGTGTGTGTGTGTGTGTGTGTGTGTGTGTGTGTGTGTGTGTGTGTGTGTGTGTGTGTGTGTGTGTGTGTGTGTGTGTGTGTGTGTGTGTGTGTGTGTGTGTGTGTGTGTGTGTGTGTGTGTGTGGTGTTCGTGTGCGTGTGTGTGCGTGCGTTGTGTCTGTGCCTGTCTTTAAAGTGTGGATGTGTGGAATGGCTGCAGTTGCCCTGGTATGTGTGTCTGGGTTTTGTCCCCTTTGTTCGTGTGTTTGTCTAATTCTGGTATAGTGTGTCCGGTACGTCATAATCTGTGTACGTGGTTATATGGTTGAAATCTTACCAAAACAGGTTTTCAATGGTGGACATACGCAGAATCGAGGTAAAAGTTCTAAACTCGAGCACGTATCTGTCAACTTGTTGTAACACGTATTACTTTTCACATTAGTTACAGTTAACAGTATAACTGCAAGGAAAAGAACGAGCGGTGCCATCTGTGTTTTCAAAAAAATGAGACAAAGCAGAAAAGACTTAAATTAAGATCTTATTACCAGTATATTGTTTGAGCATATCAAATGACGAGTTTCCTTTGCGGCGACCCCCCCCCCCCCAAAAAAAAGTGTAAAGGTTATGTGGCAGCACCTCCTTCGTTTATCGTCTGAATAGTACTCTATAAATGGCTGGTCTCCTCCCTTTTTATCACCTTCTACAAGCTTTCTACTTGTTTTTTAATGGCAAATATTATTTTTCCACACATATTTTCCTTGTCGTGTTTGATAATTCATATAGATTTATGTTGAATAAGAATTAAGAAGAATTACAAGTTGTCACACGAAGAATAAAATCAGAGCTGGCAGTGGTCGCCATTGAGAGACTCGATGATTTGTACACAATGTTATCAAATTTTAATATTGATAATTTCTAGATGATTTAGATAAAAATGATAATATTGGATGGCTTATTTTCGGTGGATACAGAAAATATTGTACTCCTTATGAAAATATCGGACTCGTCTGCGACTCGTCCGATATTTGTCACAAGTCGTACAATATTTTCTTGTGTCCACCTCAAAGCCATCCAATATTATATAAATAAAATAACGAGATAAATTTTACAAATCATTTAATAGGCGGATGGAGTATGGTATAAATTAGTTTAGGTTACGGGATGTTCTTGTTCTTATGGATTGTGGTCTCCTCCCACTCGTCAACATGTTGTATTGATCATGAAATGCACAACTTTGTGTACTTTCCCCAGGTCCGTTTGCTTTGCATTGTTACAAATATTGTCCAATATATATATATATAATTTGTTCAAAATGTAAAGCTTTCTTTGAAACTACACTCCTACCATTCTGTCTTGAAGCTTTGTTTGGGTCACACTAATTATAGTGTAAATCAATGAATAAAACTCCTTAAAATCTTATAACCTTACTGTAATGAATATACATCAGATAATCGTTCTATTTCTCGTTAAAGGCTTAATCAAAATGGATAAAAGGAGTAATATGGAAGTTGGAACAGATTAGTAGCGATTTATTTGAAAGCTGAGTAAATGAAAATGTGTAAAGAATATTTGTAATTGTCATTTTAACTTTACTAGGTACCTTAAAAATCACACATTATTTATATTTTATATGTTTTGCTCATACGAGATGAAGGGTCACATAATTGTTTCCGTGTGAAGGTAGTTCAGACTTCATTGATTAAATAGTACTAAATTGATATGTCAATACACACATCTAACATTTCGATGTATATTTACATTGTACCTAATTAAAAAATACTCATGTACAGTGCGTCTCAAAAACAGTTGTGCGAATAAAAAGCGCCCTCTTTGGCACTTATAAAAATACTCTTGTGACATGATGCTTACATCAACGTCAAGAGCATAGTTTTAGCTTTCAAATACCATTAGTTCTGTTCAGTTTTCTTGTTTTATCTTGAGATATGCATAATTACATACAAAAGTGTAAAATCACAATGTAAGCGTCATGTCACAACGGTATTTCTAATTGCCAAAGGGAGCGCATTTTACTTGCACAATTTTTGAGACATGTAGCACGTTTCAAAAAATTGTACAGGCGAAACGCGCCCTCTTTGACAGTAAGAATATACTGCTGCAAGGTGACACGTGCTTACGTCAATGTCAAGGGCAAAATTTTAGTTTTCAAATGCTGTCTGTTTCTTTTAATTTTCTTGTTTTAATCTCGAGATATATTTAGTTAAAACATCCAATAGGTAAAACCATAATCATGCCACTTTTACAGGAAGAGGGCCCGACACTATCATTGACTGCAGTAAAAGTATCACATTTGTGATTTCACCCTTTTGTTGTTAACTAAACATATCTCAGGATTAAAGATTGAACAAAACAAACGGCATTTGAAAGCTGAGACTCTGGCCTTGACGTTAATGTAACCATTATGTCACAACAGTGTTTCATAATTGCCAAAGAGGGCGCTTTTCACTCGCACAATTTTTTGAGACAGACTGTATGATAAAGTTGTATCATAAATTATATCAACCATAAATATATCTTCCACTAACCTTCACTCCATCTTTACACAGCGTAGACTCTATCATATGTCCCTGCCTCAATGGAAGCCATCTTCTGAAAGTAAAGCTAAATCGTCTTCCTATAGTCATGACATAACTTAGTCATTCAATTAGTCATTTCCGCAAAAGATCATGATATTTGGTAATAGTATACGTCATCAGGATTTTCAACATTGGTCACGTGTTGCAGCATAAGCTGAAGTATGCACATTTACATGCAATTACACCTGGCAAAGAAAATATAAGTAAAAATCAATATAAACGTATATTATCTTCATATTGCAACAATTACATTTAGATTTTCATATAACATTTCTACAATCATAATTACGGTTACACCGTAATGCGGCGCATTAGATGATTTGAAACTAAATACAGATGATAATTTTGTTTTGAAAACCAACATTTTCTTCACAAATGTTAAATTTATTCCCATAAAATGTCCATCCTATTACACTGTATCCCAGTGACCAGGGTAATAATAGCAGTTGCAGGACCCTCTGGGAGAAAAGTGCTTGTCACTGAATAGGCTACCCTTGGTAAATACGACTCTGTTATTATTAGTACATGTAGTAGTAGTAGTAGTAGTAGTAGTAGTAGTAGTAGTAGTAGTAGTAGTAGTAGTAGTAGTATTGTTGTTATTATTACTATTATTTTTAGTAGTAATAATAGTAGTAGTAGTAGTAGTAGTAGTAGTATCATCATCATTATTATTAAGATCGATCGAAGATTACCATGTACATAATATAAGACTTTAAGACTTACAATTATACCACGGTGAGGAATTCCCTTTAACAATTTATTCATAGTGTAGCCGTGTCCTGAATTTGTGTTCATGTGGGATTTTGCGGTCTATGTCTGAAGCACGTTACAAGTTTGTTAAAATTATGTTGTATTGAATTATTGCACATAAGCTATTACAGATATTAGTCTAGCTTCAGAACTTTGCCGTGCATCGGTGTTTATCATGTATAATAAATGTGTACCAGACGCATTTTGCTACATGACACATTGTTACTCTAGTTTTAGTGCAGTTTGGTATTTATAGACCCAAGTATACAAAGAGAGTAATACTGCTGAACTCAGCCTGACACACAGACTACATAGAAGTGTTATATACAATTTCAGATTATAGATCAGATGCATGTAGCCTACAAAGTAGCATACGGGCTTAAAGTGATGATATGTTCCTGGAAGTCTTCAAAAATTGAATTGCCACCAAACACAATTGAGAATATGTCTTAAAATGCATGTATGTATTCATGAATGTATTAATGCGATTAAACGACATAGCAAAACGACTGTAGAAAAAAAATTAAACCAGAGACTGTTTGCATTCATTTTGGCACGATGTCTTCTCTTCAATACAGCTTGGACTGTCGAGCTTCACATAAAACAAAACCACGATTGTTCATCACATTTTATCTAGTTTCCACTATTTCAAGTGGTTATTCTGCATAAATTTACTAATTTACGATTCAAATTATTATGCCATCTATTATTGGGATTATTGAATTCAAGTACACGTATCAGGACTACGAGATCATATACAGTAGTTACTAGCGATATAGGACCTACATGACCTATACATACTTCCAACGGTCAAAGTGAAATAATCTCTGCTTGTATATTGTCAAAATATGAAAAAGTAATGATGACTTACCATTTTGATCACATATTCGATTTAACTCATGTCTTTCCTCTCTTATAGACTGAACTGAGTCGAATGGACTAGTACATGGTGACGGTCGTACATCACTTTCACTCACAACAGTACAACTGCTGTACAATACTGACTGCAACACGAATGAAGCACTTATAGTTCTGCATTTACAATGTAAGGTATATTGACAGAAACGTTTACAGCTGCGGCTATTATTGTAAAGGAAAGGATTATTGATCGGGATGTCGTGTTGTACTGTGATGCCAATAGCTGAACCGTTCGGATAATCCACTAGCCGTGCAGGCCTACTGGTTATATGTTTATGTATATGTACCATATATGTATAGTCTAGTTGCATTATAACAGTATGTAAAGACGTCTGTATATGTGTCTTCACTTCTATTTTTTTCGAATTAACTTGATTTATATCGAGTAAGCCGTTTTTGTAGGTTACTATGTTTATAGCTGAAAATTGTAATTTTCGTTCGGACGTCAATTTCTGTCATTTTAATTGTAAATATTACATTTTACTGTGTTTACTTCCTTGTTTTAGATTAATATGATTTATTTCGTAGGTAATTATGTAACGATGTATTTTACTGCAATTTACAGTTTGTAGTTTATAGTTATTATGGTTCATTGCTTAAAGTTTGTTATTCTCTTTTATTGTATATACCATTAACGATTTCATTGTACACGTGTATATACCATTAACGATTTGTTGCTTTAATTCGATTTTAATTCATGAATGGACCCTTTTGAAAAACAGCGTTTTTACTCGCTGAATGAGGCTATCCAGCCGTATATTTAATTTGTTTTGATTACTCACGAAATACAATACCCGAATGTATGCTCATGTATATATGTATGATTATAATATTCGCAAATACAGAATATATACATACGTCACAAATTATAATTTATATTATTATTACATAAAAGGTAATATAATAATAGTATATAATAATCATATTATAATAATATCATCATCATTATATATATCATATATATATATATATATAATATATATATATATATATATATATATTATATATAATACACAATGTGTGCTATAACGTATGTGTATGTCATATACATACAACTTATGTACGATATTTTCCAGGCGCGTAATTGTATAACATTCGCTTTTGCTTAGAAAAATGTCCATTGAGTGTGTAATCTTTGTTCGAGGTCTTGGTTTTAGTTCAGGTGTAGTAGTTTGATATGACGCAAATTGAAAAAAAGAAAAAAAAACTATTTTTTTTTTTTTTTTTTTTTGCTTTTCAATGTCATGGAGATTTCATATCAGAAACTTTTTACATTTTTACGACTTTTTACCAGTTTGCTGAATATATATATATATATTTTAATGGAATTGGTATTATGCCCCATTATGTTTACAACATAACGCTCTGGTACAATCAAACTAGTCATATCCTTTTTTATATGAAAAAAAATATTCGAGACACAGATATCCTGTGCAACTGCACGTATTCCTTCTAAATCAATTAATATTTCATAAAGAAAGTGGTATATTATCAGAGCCGTCTGACTAGTGTTGGTGTTGTTACTACTGTAAGTGGAGAGATCAAAGACAACTAGAAATAATCATTCCCTTCAATGCGATTTTAAGGGTGTAGATAAACTAAATAAAAAAACAGATATTCTTTAGTGAGATGAAATCTGTTTATATTACCATGAATTTGCGTCATATTGATAGATCTGAACATTGTCCATCAGAACAGGTTGCACGGTATGTAGCATAGGCTATAGCTGTAGAGTTTCCGCAGTTCTGATGTCTATGTGTTAATTGTGTGGATGGGGGTGGGTGTGGGTATGTTTGTGTAGGTGTGTGTGTGTGTGTAGGTATGTGTGTGTATGCGTGTGTATGTGTGTGTGTGCGATGAATGTATTTATAGTGCGTGAATACGTGTGTTTCAGTTCCAGACAGTTCAATAAAGGATTATTAAAAATATTACGCATGGCTGCCAAAAACTGAATTGAGCGTGATTCACAAACAAGGTGAAGGTGGTTAAATCAAAACTGGGAGACGTGTATGCAACTCTCAAATAACGTGACGAATGCCCATAAAAAGGGCAATGCAATCCCACATAAAGATGAAATCTGATGCATGTACTTTCTTAATTAAACCATTCACACGCTCCAACACACATACAACGCCCTCACATAAATATATACCCACACAAACACACATGCACATACACAGAATCACACACACATACACACATACATACACACACAAACACGTTCACACACAAACACACTCACGCAAACACGCGTACACACACAAACACACACATACACTCACACACACAGAAACACAATATACACACACAGTAAAACCACAAAAAAAACATCACATACAAACACAAACATACGCAATGCAATACGTATTACGCATACAGATGAACAAAAATACTTGTATTAAATACAACTCAAATTCTGTAAGATTTTGTAATTCCCATAGTACACCCAGTTCGGGTAGACAGCGGTAATAGATTTTGGATGAGAATTCAAAATTCAAAACAATCAAATAAAGGAGACTGGGAGGGAGATAACATACTTAAATTTACCTGCTTTATAATAGAATACGAGTATTGCACGAAGAAACATATTGTAAACAATGTTATTTTGAAAGTATAAATGAAATTAAACAAAAACGTATAAAATAAATGTATATCATAGATTAGATACATGTACTGCTCTTTCTGATGAGATATAACTCATATACAACCCCCCCCCCCCGAGATTTTTCATTAATTAAAAAAAAAACGAAAGACATTCAGAATCTGTTGTGATATGACTTTTGGGCATAAAGCTTTCATATAAAAAAAAAAACTAAACTTGGGCTTTAAGTGTCTAACAAGGAGTATACATTCGATCAGAAATGTTCATAACAGTAACCTTGATTACTAATTTCTAATTTCATTAAAATCTGAATGGAGCACTGCTTCGAATCCTGGTAATTTCCTGTAAAGTACATGTATATGTTTGGCTTTGTAGTATTACCGTAATTCCATACTGTAAGTATAATATAATTGTTTTTGTAAGATGACCTCTATGTACAAGCAAGGCCTTAAAAAATGTTATGTTGCTCTCAAGTGGGAAATTCTGAAAATTGTGTCGGTCGGTCGATTTTTTTTAAATTAATGTATTTTTCGACAGCAAAACCCGTAGGTAACAAATACACATGTACGGACTGTACTGCGCAAGTATATGTGAGAGTTGAGTTTCCCCGATATTTTTTTATGGATCTTACAAATGAGCAAAACGCATTTAAAAGTGCTGTTTTAAGCAAAGGAATAGGAATTTTGGTAAATTATTCGCTCAAAGTTGACATTTTCTCCTGAAAATGGTGAGTTTGTACATTTTTAATCTGCTTTCAAAACAATAAATAAAATAAAAAAATCCCGGTAAAAAATATGAAATATTGTAACCCTGATTTTTACGGTCGGTCGCTTGAGGGCGGCATAACATTTTCTAGGCCTAATGCGGCACATGCAGTCACATGACATAATTTTGACATCTGCTGATAATATAACATCGCACTTGTACACTCACTTAGATCGGTATAACTCATAATCACCAGAAACTCCAAACGGTAAATTTCTTCCATTCTGGAATTTATTGTAATGATGTCTCAAATTATAAATTATGCTGACAGACATAACCTACATAAACATATGTACGTACACCAAACATGCTTGAAGCTAAAAAAAAAATCTAAATAGATACTTCTCAAACTAATGTGTAAGTATATGACAAAGAGTATACAACACTTTATTTTATCAATTAATACTTTGTAAGTCAATTACCTGATTACAATGAGAAAATACATGTGTATATATATAGATGTACTAATAAGCTGTAATAAGGCATTTTTGCTGCAAGATTGAGGTTATTTCTGCGAGGTTCAAGCAGCA
This sequence comes from Eucidaris tribuloides, assembly GCA_001188425.1. Lineage (NCBI taxonomy): Eukaryota > Metazoa > Echinodermata > Echinoidea > Cidaroida > Cidaridae > Eucidaris > Eucidaris tribuloides. Next base: position 25,055 of record JZLH01S0170654.1, on the reverse strand, counting down.
ACTTTGGTAGGTCGTATCCCCTTTTTATTATATCACTGAGAAACTTTGGAAGACAAATATGACTAATATATATATGTATACACATATATAATTACATACATTCACATATCGTCAGTTGTCCAACAGAAGGGCACTAGCATATGTTTCCGGCATAAGGACCTTAACATTAAATATTCTTTAATTTGATAAATATTGCCATATTTGATATTTGCATTTAACAGACAATTCCATGTGAAAAGAGCCAATGGTTTTCAAGTTAGAGGTAATCAAAGGTTAAAGCCCTTCTGCCGGACAACTGACGATATATAATATATATAAAGTACGCATATATAATATATAAATGTACAATTCAACTTGCGAATATGTATACACATGCATGGACATGTATTATATTAAGTCACTTTGTTTCATAAAATGAATGAAATTGTTTTAATGGAATTTCTTGCTATGTTTTGTACCCTTTGTGTGAAAACAGATGTTTATAACACTTGAAGGTTATAGTGAATTCTGTTAAAGTTGAAAATGACCCTGTACATGAAATAATACAGTCCAGTAATTGAGACACTGATAGTTTGAAATACTGTATTGGAATCATATGCAGCGTTGTATCTACACCAATCTTATAAGGTATTACGTAAATGTGTCTTCAGTTTAAAAAACCTGACCTATGTGATCCTTCACTAGTGTCTCTGATGTCCTAACTGAATGACTGAATATGATTATTTTTGTTAAAACACAGTACACAGTGTATTAATTTTTTGCCAATCAAACAAAAAATGACATACATAATTTGCAGGGGGAATAAATGTTTAAGAAACATCTTTTATCATGGTGCATTTAAAATTGGGCAAGGCAAATCGAGTATTATTTTCCAGGACAATTCGAAACAAGAGGAAAACTACTTAAAACGAGTGGTATCTGGCACAGTGTAGCTTTCCAAGCCTGATAATTCTATTATCTTATTTAGTTTGTGTCTATTTACATGTTACATTGTCAATACCCACACGCTGCAAACTTTTGGGTGCTCTTTAAACTTACAAAACATATTACCTGTAAAAATGTTTATACCTGACACAATGAATGAACTGTGATTCATAGCAGTCTGACATGCTTTGATTGAGATATTTGCATCCAGTATTTTTGCAGCACTAGCCAAAATTTCTACCAAGTTTGATGATAACGTATAATCTGGTTGATTGTTTCAACTACCAATCGTGTTTAACACAGTAAAAGCAGCTAGAATTACACTTTAAATGTTATATACATCAGAAGTACAAATTGATATGGTTCAAACCTAAATTTTCCATAAGCTGGTGTGACATGCTGAAAGGCTCATTTCAAATGTGTCAAAGAGTACCTATCTAGAGTATCTATTCAACAAAATATGTTCCCGCATGAAATCAAAGACATCATTACTATTTTACTAGACAATTCAGGGGAAATTTGATTATTTTGACATTGTATGGGACAATGTGGATAAACATATTAATATAACAAATGTTACCAAACCAACCTCGGCATGCACATTATGCTTAATATAGAATACACTTTCCAAATGCAATCAATATACGATGAAATTGCACACAGACAAACTCATCAAACACTATGATGTAACACACAAGATTGCTGCCCCAGTGTCTATAGCGATTGTTCTTGTTCAAATATAGTTCATGTTTTTCATATAGATTGCAGTAATTACATGAACTTTAACTGCTGAAAATGAAATAAAGTTACAAATTGAGAAATTTGTGGTACAGAGAAGAGGAGAGAACATGGTTACACGACTTAAAATTCAAACAGAACTATGCAAGAGTAAACATCAATTTCATGAACTATAAATTTGTCTACATTCTAGAGTATGATATCGATGCCAACATGCAAGAATACTTCAATCTTTTGGCAAGATTTCACCGAGTCCAATCATCTTTTTCAGCCTGATATATTAAATGATATATATTTTTGGATCCTTTTTAATCAGTTTTCAGTATACTTTAATCATTTTCAGTTGTACTCAAAATGAATAATCTTTTTTGTTTTATGTTTGTTAAAGGATTTTGTACTCATGCGTCAAGCCCTAATAATCAAATCATTTTAGCCATTATACATATTCTGGAGTTCTGTGTGTAATATTTCGGTCTTTCTTTTGTGAAGTTTCTAATTTGTCTTCTTTACACACATAAATATATACATGGACTTTCAGAAAAAAAGCCATTCGGTTGCAGCAAGAATTTGTTTTATCAAAACAGAAAATAAAACTTTCAAAGTAAACTAGAGAAGTTCGACTGCACGCAGTCAATGGGTATGCCTCTGCCCACTATGTAGCAGCTAACAACAGATAGCACTCCTACATGTAAATGAAGTCATAGGTTTGACACAAAGTCAAAGTTCATTGACCTTTGACCCTTGACCCTGACCTTTGACCCTGTGACTCTACCAAAATATTTGTCTGTTGGTTTTTAACTTAACCACCAAATTTCATCAACAATGAGCGCTCCTCACTGAAATTATAGGCAGAAAATGACATTTTGGGACAAAGTTCCTTGACCTTTGACCCTTGACCCTCACCTTTGACCACTGTGATTCTACCAAAATATTTGTCTTTTGGTTTTGAACATAACCACCAAATTACATCAACAGTGAGCACTCCGAACTGAAGTTATAGGCAGACAAGAGCCCAGGGGGGGGGGCACGACGCTCACCTGAGGTCTCGCAAAATCTCTATGGTACCCATAGAAAAACATCATACATATAGTTTTGGCCCTTGGAACCTGATATCTAGGCACCAACATATCCAAATAAACCAGTTGGAAAACTTTGCATCCCCATGCCATATAGCTGATTTTGCCAAGTTAAATTAAATTCTAACATCCGTTTTTATAAAAACAAGGCATGCCCTAGCATCTTAACATTTGACCTTTGACATACTTAAGTGACCTTGACCCCAATTTAACATTGAAGTCACTACACATGTAGCATCTACATCCAAGTTAGTCACAAATGGGCCAATACCAACCAAAGAAGAAACTTGCAGGTATCATTTCACTTTATTTGACCTTTGACCTACATATGTGACCTTTGACCCCAAAATAACATTGAGGTCCCTGTTACGCATTTACCACCCAAGTTTGGTTACAAATGGGATTGTGGTTAGAAAGTTACCTAGTATGGGCCCTTATGGGCCCTGCCCCTGGGGCCCCCAGTGGGCCCCTGGTGCACCATTCCAGGAACCCTCTATCCCCTCAACCTGAGGATCATTCCCACCAACTTTGGTCTAAATCCATTAATGTGAATGTGAATTATTCCCATAGGGCCCTACCCCAAACTTTTACCCCCTCAGGGGCCAAACGGGGCCACCCTGGGCATTGTCATGAGGAACATTACTTCAGCACATATAGAGGTATCTACACACAAAGTGGCTTAACTAAACTATTTCTGGATCTAGAGAAGACGATATTTGAAAACTACCTACTTTTGGCTTAGGGCCCTGTCCCTGGGCCCCCAGGGGGGCCAGGTATACCATTTGAGGACCTTGAATCCCCACCCCCTAAGGATCATTCCTGCCAAGTTTGGGCCAAATCCAATCATGTATTTTGAAGAAGCTGAAAATGTGTAAAAGTTTACGCACAACACACAACGCACGAAAAGCGATCGCAATAGCTCACTTGAGCCGTTGGCTCAGGTGAGCTAAAAATGGCATTTTTGTTTGACCCCTGTGAATCTTCCTAGATATTTGTCTTTTCGTTTTGAAATTAACTGCCAAATTATATCAACAGTGAGCACTCCTAACTGGAGTTATAGGCAGAAAATGGCATTTTAGGACAAATTTCATTGACCTTTGACCTTTGACCCTTGACGGATTTCTCCCAAAATCTAATCAATTCATCCTTGCCTAGTGGTATACCCTTGGTCCAAGTATCATTAAAATCCCTCCAGCGGTACTTCAGTAATCTTGTTCACAAGAAAGTGCGGACGCATGGACGTACGGACGTACAGACGCACGGACGTACGGACGGACAACCCGAAAACATGCCGCCTCCGGCTCCCTTACAAGGCGGAGGCATAATAAAAATATACACAGAAACTTTTGAGAAGATGCAGAAACCTTGTTTTACAACCAAATCAGCCTTCAAAAGTCATTCTTTACCACTATTATACTTTCTTCTAGAATATTAAACAATATTTATTTCCCAAATTGATACACCTACGTACAAGACCTGATGTCCAAGCACCCATCACCTTGACAGAATGTGTGTGTGAAATTAGAATTCTGCTTTCTTTGATGCATATACACTTAACAAAAAATACAACATATGATTTTACTATAAGATGATTACATTTAACACCTACACAGTCATAAAATGACAGCAATTTTATTTAGGAGGTCAGTCACTCTCTTATAATATTATCTAGTTCCCAACTACATTTTAAATGATACATGTCAATGCACAAATAAGAAAAAAGTGCCTAAGCAGTGGTTTTGAAAAATAGTTACCTACTAGATACAAAGGAGCTTTCTCGACAGAAAAGTAGTTTCCCTACATACTTTCATAATGTTTTGAAAGCGCTTTCACTTTCAAAATGAAAGCTAGCCTGAATGTGTATTCATTTCCTCAATTGTCAAACATCTTCTATCCTGTTTGTAGAGACATCGTCTGATCTGTTTGGAAACTAAACTCAAATCGGTCAAAAGCCATTCCGAAAATAACAGGATGGAGAAAAGTTAGCCTTACGCAAGCACAGTATTTTCCATGCAAAGTTACCATCCTCTTTATGCCGCGTTTACACTATGTTCCCGGTGGCCACGGCAACCACGTTTCAGGCCACCGTGGACAAAACGGGATGGACGTGAGACCACGCGGAAAGACCCACTACGGATCACCTCCAAGTACTATTACGGCCTATAACGTACTGTCGAGTTTTATTGCGTTCCCCTCTTTTCCTACGGCCTACTAGGTTTCTCATCCTCACCATTAACTACCGTGGCAAATTTTTTGACGGTTAAAAAATCTGGTCCGGAATCCACGGCAAAACGGACTGTCACGTTTGCCCAGCCCGTCCTCCCGCGTGGTGTCACGTCCATCCCGTTTTGTCTAGGGTGGCCTGAAACGTGGTTGCCGTGGCCGCCGGGAACATAGTGTAAATGAGGCTTTACCTACCATCCTGTTGAGGCAGCTTCTTATTGCCTGCTAATGAACTTATCGCGATTATTAAATGTGCTTAATTAGCGGTGATCATGTGACCTTATTACTATATCTGACTATAATATACGATTACACCGGCATATATTATAATTGACGCGCTACTTTTTCATACAATTTACAATTTATACAAAATGATGCATGCATTGTAAAAAGAGACGCATTACTGTATGCATATGTGGTAACATAAATGCTTCCGATTTATTGTATTATTATATTATACTTTCACTTAGATTATCATTATTTTTTCATTGTCTTTTTTTGTCTTCATTGGTTGCATTGTAGACCCTGAGGAAGGCCAATGGGGCCGAAAGCTTGGAAATCAAGTGGCAGGCAGATCAGAGAGAGCTACTCCTAGTCTCATTTTCTCATTTCTCACAATATATGTATATATATATATATATATATATATATATATACATACATATAAGACTACACAGACTCTCCTTGTCGTTACTCAGAGTTTCATGCATTAAGCGATCATCAGACGACTGGTTAGCATATTGAAAAACATGCCTGTATAAACACACTCAAGTACACGTAAAGTTACAAGTAGAGATTTAAGACGCAGTAATCCTTAATAGTTACACTTATTGTTAGCAGCTCTATTGAGTCCAGCGGGTATAGGTGTGAACAGATCTATTACAATAATATACATCGGGCTGTATTACAAGTATACTGATCGCGATATGGAGACAGACCCGGCGAGGGGGCTGCCACGTTTCCACATCGCGATAAGTATATTTATATACAGCCCGACCCATATCGGACAGGTTATATTTCATACTGAATAAAATTGTGTTGCCTTGCCTCTTGATTGAAATAGGTGTTTAGCCTTATCCACTTTCAGCCATTATTGCTTTGTCATACCATTCATTGGCAGCATGGCAGTGGTTGGATGATTTCCAGACCGTAAAATAAAATGAAAATATACAAACTTGGTGACTACACAGTTGCCCATTTTCCTGTTCACTAAAATATGTAACTGATGAACTGTACACTTCATTTTCAGAAAAATAAATTATTAATATACATGTCAGTAAAATAAATATGGTGTATTAGACTTTCAACATAGTATTCTTCCACTATTTCTATTCCAAATATATCTATCAAAAGGAATGTTAGTATTTCAAAAAATTTGCATAGTCACTCAAAAACATAAGCTGAATAAATAAAAGGTGATGTCTGTAGCTGCAGATCAAAATATATAAATTATGAGTTACATATAAAATATTCATTCTCTAAAACCTCACTTATATCACCAACCACCTATATTTCAGCAAATAGAACAGACATTGAATAAAGTGTGATATGAAGTAAGTTACACCATTATAGTTTTAATCTATTTCGAAAGAGGATTACTGATGTATAAATCAGGTGTGTTAGAATAGACAGGGTGTACATTCAGTGGACCAATTCATGCTATACAGGGTGGTTCAAAAAAAAAGGAAAACCATACTTTTTTTCACCCTGACAGAAAAATATTTATGTCAACCAATAGGGAATTATTCTACAAGACAAATTGATACCAAGATTGTTGAATTTGGTACTTTCTGTTTTATGAGATATTCTTGTGAAACAATGTAAGATCATACATTTTTTGGATTTTTTTTTTTCAACCACAGCACATCTGCGAACACAGACATTGACAAATTTCTTTTGTATTGAACTTGCAGGGCTCAACACTATTCAATAAAAACTT
>JZLH01S0170604.1:0-11730 GCA_001188425.1 Eucidaris tribuloides | reverse complement strand
AGTACTGGATGATGATGAAAAATGTTTCATCAGAGTTCCCCATTTTGTTGGTTTCCAGGTGAATGCATGTTCCATTTGCATTTTATTATATGGGAATAGTACACTGCAAATGTAATAAATAGTTGTAGGATTGCCAGTTTAAACAGGTGAATCATCTCTCAGTAGCTGTAACATTGAAATATTCAAAATTAACATTGTCCCACCTATAGATTTCTGTGTTAATACTTTGTCTGCATGAAGTGGTTATATAAAAATGAAGTGTTCTTTTGTTTTCAACTACTTTCTTCTTTATTAGAGTGACATTTTCTGAATACCATTAGTTCATAGCTGGTTTGGAAACAATTGATGATGAAAGTATGTTTTTCTGCAAGTGCGCGATCTTATCTTTAAAGGGGAATGAAACTCAGACATATATCTGTTTTTAGAGAGTACAGAACAATAAGAGAAAGAAAGTAGTGAAAGTAAAGGTGTATCAATACAGTTATTTGACCGGCCACTGACCTTCAAGAGTAAAACCAGTTATGAATCTGTCATAAAAGTTATTTAGAAGTGTGTGTGCAAAGTTCATAAGTTCATCTCACTCAGCTGTCAAGTGCAGTTGATATAATGGAAGGTCATCAGGACTTATTGGGGGAGAAAGTCTGATCTCTATATCCAGTGATTTGGAATGCCAGGTATGCATGTGAGTCTGGGGGGCAAGGTTTGATGGTGAGTCTTGTCAGTTTAGAGAGGAAGGAATATACATCTTTTCTAGTGTTTTTCCCCTTGTGAACACTAATACAGAAGACAGTCTGACAAGTACATGCTCACAGGATTGTAACCCTTCATTTGTCAGTGAAGATTACCCTGAACATCAACAGCGAATACAAATATTATGACAGGCAATCTTGTTTTAGTTTATTTGAAACCGTTTGGATATTGATGTCCAGTCTCCGGGTAGCAAAATAACCTTACCGATACAACACTTATTGAAAGTATCAAAAAATTTGACCAAACCATTCAAGAGATGTAAATGTTCAAAGTTTATGTATTCCTTGTTGTTGAGCATTCTAAAATTGGCAACTCAGCCACAATATGTAATGAGAGAATTAAGAACTCCACATGGACTTTGTGCAAAAATGTTCACTTTTTCATCCAAAATTTTCCTCTTGCCTGTTTAAAATCTTTTGCATGCCTGAAAGATAATATTACTCCAAACAAAAAATATAGCAAAAAATATCCTGCAAAACTTTTCTCTGTGACAGGATAGAGAGTAAACGATTCTTATTTTCATGTAACATTTCAGCCGGACGTTTCGGGCACGTTCACGAATCCCTCCGACATCAAACCGGAAGAGTACTTCAACGAGCTGCTGCCGCTCGATGGCCGCGACATCGGCCGACCCAAGGAGATTACGTCCAAGATCCAGAAATTCCGGGCGACCCTCTGGTTGTCGGAGCACCACCCATTGTCCCTGCAGGAGCAAGTCTTGCCCATCATAGACCTCATGGCCATCAGCAACGCCCACTTTGCGAAACTGCGCGACTTCATCACGTTGCAGCTCCCGGCCGGATTCCCTGTTAAAATAGGTATGCCACTGTTCCTTGGAAGTCTATAATAATTTTTCTTGGGGTTGAAGAGCAATGTGTGTTCATATGAAGACAAGCCAGGTTGGCCTTTAATTAACACTCATTGTTGTTGAAGATAAGTTTAAACAAGTATAGAACTGCAGGATAGCTGAACAGTAAAACTAGGTAATTGAAAGAAGGCATTATTCTAAAAACCAGTTGAATAAAATTGTGCCTTTATGATTCAATCCTATGTTGTGAAAGAATGCTAAACATAGATATGAAGCCCGAGGTGAAGCCCAGATAAAATGAAACTGGGTAGCGTTGAACAGTTATGATTATTCTATGGTTATGATAATTTAGAGATGATAACTGATTGAGAGAAGTAAAACATGCCTCAAGAACCAAATGAGTTGAAATGTAAAACCAGTGTGTACACTAAATAGAGCGTTACATTTGTTTACTTGAGGAGAGACAAGCATTCATTTATCAGTATTGAAGTAAAGTATGACCCTGATTGAAGATGAACCCACTAAAAGCTACACAACAAATTTGACTGTCACACCAGTTTCTGATAATGATTGTACAACAACTAGGAAATGTTTGACTATTAAATTGTCATAGCAAAAACCTTAGACCGTTTAGTATTTTAGTGTCATTTTAAATGTATTACTCTAATCTTGCCATTCCACAGAAAGCAATTATTAACCTGTAGAAGACTAAGAGCGAGATATCTTGGGTTCGGGTTTATGGAGAGTATGTGTTATATTGAAATTAGATTCTCTCCAACAGGTTAAAGACACAAGTTAACATTGTGGAACTTCATTTTAAAAACTGTCAAACTTTGATATCTGAGCTACATAATTATAGCGCTTAAATGGACAAATAAACATCCAAGCATACAAAAGTGTGGAAAGTTGTGCTGCCACTGGCATGGTATGCATGGATAAACATTCCCTGTAACTTATTGCTCGGGTGGATCATAAAGTAGTTAGACCTGTAACACAGTAGTCTATAGGAGGAAATGGACAAGGTCAATAGGTCACACAGGATACTCAGATTTTCACATTTTTAAAGCACTAAATGATCACTTTGAAGTACAATTTTTTTAGGGCTTCATTTTTAGACCTTATCAAAGACACTTAGAGTATGGAGGACAATGTAGCTCACATTTTTAATTTGTTTTAAACTGTTGCCATTGTAAGCTTGTGGCTTTAACGCTAATCAAGTCACTTTCAAGACAAAAAGGGAAATAAGGCAGGTATGTAAAGTGCCACGTGAGAGGAATTTTGGCAAATATTTCTGTGTAAGCTGCATGCCAACCATTGGTGTAACTGCCGTATGTCATCAATGTTGCCAATTTACCAGGAATAGTTATTTCACAGAAGACTTAAAGGTGAAATAATCTGGTTATTTATATTCTGTGATTACTTCATGACATATAAAGTAACAAATGAAAAAAGGAGGCCCTTTCTGTAGAAAGAAAGTATAAAGTATTTTGTTTTACAAAACTATTCACACATCTTACTTGTAGAAGTAAACTATGTATGATATTACGTTTGTTCCCCAGAAATTCCACTATTCCACGTCATCAACGCCTGTATCACATTCGGCAACCTGTACGCGAAGAAGGAGGCGGTCATGGGGGTATCCAACGAGGTCATGGAGAGCTTGACCAATGACACGGAGCCACAGACAACGACACAGCAGAGTGAAAAAGAAGAGGACACCGCCTCGGCCAAACCTGCCATACTGTCTACTGTATGCGTGGTGGATCCCCGTGTCTTTGATGTACCAGCAGGTTTGTTTATTTTAATATACAGTGCGGCCCAGAAAAAATTAAACACTAAATTTATCGAATGTGGTGATTTTTTCCTCCTTTATTACCAAGGAGAAATTATTATTTTGTTATTCTTCTGATAGTCCATTCTTGTCTGAGCAATATCAATTTTCATTCAGTAGTTTTCATTTTAGAGGCCGTTTTGCAGAGCAGTGCATTTCAGCTCTACTAGCAATAAAAGCGGTAATGAGGTGTCCTTTTGGTGGTGTCCCATAGAAATTACGCATAACCGGCATGTACATACCAAATTTACATTGGTTGACAAAAACAGGCCTAAAATGGAAAGCACCTAAATAAAGAATAGTCTATCAGATGAACTACATTAAAGGTATCGGCTAACATTTACCACAGTTAAAAAATTTTGAGTTACATGATTCCCCATGCTACCATTGTCTTTGATAAGGTCTCAAAATGATGCCCTGAAAAAAATTGTATTTCAAAATGATTATTTAGTGCTTTAAAAAAGTGAAAATCGTAAGTTGATCGGATTCACCTGCCCATTTTCTCCCATAGACTTATGGTGCTGTGTGTACACCTACGCTATTTAAACTCGCCCCGAGTTTTAATTGTTTATTCATGCATAACTTGCCATTGGCAGTGTAACTTTCCAAACTTTTTTATTCTAGGGTGTTTATTTGTCCATATGAACACTACTATGTAGTTCAAATATCAAAATTTGACAATTTTTTAAATTGAAGCTCCACAATGTGAGCCTATCACTTTAAGTTGAGCAATTAATTTGGGAAATAACCATAAATGCAACTGTTTTGTTTTTCCTGGGCCACCCTATATACAGTGTGAGTAAAACACAAAACAAAAACAGAATGCTCTGCTGAAATGACACTCATTGAATTTAAATTTATACCCAACTAGTCTGACTGCCAGACCTGATTTAGGTATCATTTACTACAAACTGAATACCTGTTGATCAAAGCTTACATAGTCAAAAACTGAAACCAGTGCAGTTGGATGATTGTCATGATTGTTTATGTCCAGGTTATGCCAGGTACAGAGCTGGTGAGAGCCAGGTCAGATATGGTGAGGATGAGTTCCTACAGCTTGCGATACAACAGAGTCTTCTAGAACAACCCCTTCCCCCACCCCACCCCACCCCACCCCAATATAGCATAGCCAATAAAGCCCAGCCTGATTAGGTTTAAAGAATGTCTTTACTCCTGTCCAATTTTCATGTCCAGGTTATGCAAGGTATAGAGCTGGTGAGAGCCAGGTCAGATATGGTGAGGATGAGTTACTACAGCTGGCGATACAACAGAGTCTTCTAGAACAACAACAACATAACAACTCAGATGAGGTGAGGATATGTGTATGATGAATCTTTTTGAGGGGAGAGAGAAGGGCATGTAAATAAGTCAGTGTAGAGCTGTATTTTAGAATATTAAAAGGCAGTGACATGATTAGGAGAAGTTAAAAATGGCGAAAGATTCAAATGAGTTGATAATGTACCAATGTATTTACTAGTTAGAGTGTATATTCAGACTAAAAGGATTTGTCTCGCTCGTTTACTTGGAGAAATGAGCATCCATTTGCCAGTACATTATTAAAGTATAAGCCTGATAGAAGTTAATCCCACAGAAAGCTACACAACAAATTTGACTGTACCAACCTTTTCTGATAATTATTGTACAACAAGAGGACTTGTTTGACTGTAAATTTATGTACCTCTCTTTTTAGCTGGATCAAATCTGAGCAAAAACGAATTGGTGTGCAACTAAAAAATCATCCTGTAAGAACCATTAAGAACAGGGTGCTACTACCATCACGGGCATTTACAATGTCAGCCCCTATGTGGTTCTCAACAGATGAAATGTGACAATACATTCAGAAATTGGTCCAAGTAATTCCATTCCACAAAATGGAAACATCGAAGGAAATCACATTATCATAACAATGGAGTAAATCTACAGTTGAGAAATATTATAATCCTTTTCTATTTAGCGTGTATCCATGTACATTTTGTTTTCATTTTTTTTTTCTCATCCAGGTCGCTTTCCTAGATGCCCTCGGTGAAACTGAAAACTTGCAGTCAGTGGAGGATAGACTCTTGGAAAGGTAGGATATCCAGATCATCATACAAATAATGTACAGTCCATAGTGCATTAGTATCCAGTCGAGTTCACTTTTAAATGGTTTGAAATGCATCCAAATGGGTTTTAGACTATTTCAAAGTGAACGAGTGTAGATAATTTGCACTTATGTATGAACTAAAACTGTGCATTATTTGTTTTACAAAACAGACTGTCGGTCCCGTTTTAAATTGTTTTTATCTTGTCTGCTATGCATAGCAGAAGTTAAATAGAGGCACCACTTTTCCGGCGGAAGCGATTTTTATTCTGGTCTTGGTAGGGCTTCCAAAATTCAACACAGAATTCGAAAGTTCATTAATTATGTTAATTCATACAAATTTAGACGACCAAAAGCTAGGTGGATTGATAGAAACAAATCCCTTGTTGGTAAACCCCTTTCAACTGTATATCAACTCGCTGCTGACCGTAAAAAGTGGAGATCAATCATGGAAGTCACGAACTGTCAGCCTTGACAGAAAGGTACCAAGCAAGCATGCAAATTTATTCAAAATCACTAAATATGCCACTATTCCTTTATTTCTAGGCAAATTTTGATTCTGTTTGTTTTATCGAAAGGTTTTAGTAGAGTTGCAGCGATGTCTCCTCCAGTCAGATCGGGCCCTAATACATACATACTGGATTCCAAAAGTATGGTAGTTCGTTAATTAATAGCAGGTTAATAAAATATCTCATTACAACATGTAGGTCCCCAGGAGAGAAACATCCATAAATTTGAATAACTTAGGAAACAGGTCTATTCCATTGACATCATAAATTTGCATTCTGTGTTTGCCCTTTGTCTAATCTCAAACCCAGAGCCATCCAAGAGAGCCTTCTCCTGTCCCAGACCGACGCCAGCAACGACCCGACGACCAACCCACCCACGGAGTCTGCCACCGCCAACCACACCAATGCCACCTCCACAACCATCACTACCTCCCCCCTCCCTCCCCGACCCCGCCCCGCCGTCCCCCCTCCCACCGTGAGGGACGATGACCTCCGTCTGGCCCTGGAGATGTCGGAGAGAGACATGAGGGATGCGGATCGGAGGAGGCAGGAAGAGGACGAGGAGTTACAGAGGATCCTCCAGCTGTCATTGACGGAGAAATGACAGCCGTCAATCAAAGAGGTGTCATACTGCTCTATTTAGGTATTAAAGGAAGCAAGTGATAATCGGTCAAATTTGAGTTATTGGTGTTTTTGGAACATGCTAAGCATGCTGTAACTTCAAACTAAATTTGGAGAAGAAGTAACCATGTATTGAAAGGTAATTAAACATTATGGAATTTCTCCGCTTCTGCTGTGCTCCCCATATTTCTTATCTACCAGGAGATTATTATCGTGGGAATGTCAACAGAGTGCAGCAAAACCCTGCAGCTCCTAATCCGTAAGCTAACAGACTGCTGGATTTTTGCTAGGACAGGGAGAGTCAAGTACACACAGACCATTTTTTTTGATATGTTCACAAAACCTGTATTTCTTGGTCGATTTATGTCGTTTGAAGTTTAATTTACGTGCACAGGTAGTAAATCAGTGGCCTCTATAGTAAAAAATTACTCAAGATCAGTAGAAATTAAATTTACTCTGCCTGAATTTCAGTCAGACAATTTATCAACACCGACAATCCCATTACGTAAGATCAAGGATTAGGTTCAGCATGAAAAGCCTCAGTAGTTTACAGCGAGAAGGGAAAGCCCCAGGGGGCAAGGATGAAAACTTGAGGTTTGACAACACGGGTAGCGGTTTTGCAATACTCACGTTGAGGAAGCGGAGACCTTTCGTAATGTCAGAACGCCGTGAAATTGCATTGATGCCAGTGTAAATGACAGATACAAATTGTTCATTAATGATAAATGACACTTTCGTCACTTGCCTCCTTTTTGCCAGAGGAGGGCGGCATATTATTAGCATATCATAAACATATCTGTACTAGACATATTTATTTATGGTCCGTCGGTCCCTGTGTAGATATATCTGTATGTTGTATTGTCTGAAAGGTTCCTATCGATTTTGAAATGCTATCATGATTTTAGCAGGTGTATTGCAGTGTAAAGTTATAGCCGTCGTGTAAAATTCTCTCTGGTGATTTTATGGGGAAAGATTATCGTTGCGGAAGATGCTCCCTTTCAGTTTCCATCACCTAAAGTCTGTATATTAAGCAAATAATCAACGTTGGTAAAGGTGATGGGACAAACTTTCTCTTCCGAGGCGACCTGGATGTAGCTATATTTCCGAAGCGAAGCTGAGGAAAGATAGCGTATACATTCGGATCACCGAGGAAGTGATATCATAGTTTGTCTCATTGCCTGAAACAAAAGTTGATTATTTGCTTTATACTCCACATCGAAAACTATTTAACTAAAGAAAAAAAAACAGATTGATATTTCTCTAAAAAATACATTTGGGCCCGAATGTGGAATACGCGCCTGACCAACTCCCGGGTGCGTATCACCAGGGGCGTCGATGTTTGATGGTCGCGTGTGGGCATTAGCGTACATGAACGTTGCGTATTGCGCTCACGAAATATGCGCGCTGCCGAGATGGTGTTAGTACCTTTTTGTTTCGCTGATCTTTTCAGTACACACAGTCCTAATGTGTCAATTATCAACATTTTGAGGTACGCGTGAAATAAAAGTGCATTACACTCGGATTATCAACTGACTATCGAGTGTAACAAACTTTTCTTCTCGAGTGATCTGATGGGAAAAACTCTGCCTTATCACCTGGTCAACTCTTGGCCAATCCTATAGCAAGATTCTGTGGAATTTAACCAATTATGTTCAATCAGAGTTTACAGATTTTCCTGAATGTATACACTCTCTTTCTTCAGCTCCACTGTGGAAAGATAGTTACATCCAGATCTCCTTGAAAGTGATAGTTTGTCTCATAATCTTCACACCATTGATTATTTGCTTATTGTCCACTTCAAAGCAATCCAATATTACACACTTATATTTTCTACTTATACACAAAAGACTTTTGAATATTAAAGGTGATGGCCTTTTGAGGGAGAAATTAAGGGTACCGTGGAGCAAAATAAGTGGTGAACTTTTCTTCAATGAAGCATGTACTGTAATCCTTTCAAAAGAATGATAATCTTTCCCTATAAAACAGATTACTGTCATAGCTGTAGCATGGATGAGTATTATAGCAAAAAAATATATATATTGCAACAATTTGCACATTGCTGGTATATTACCAGTATGTAAAGAAAATATTATTGAGTGGCAGTTGGTGCAAAATTATGTATGGATTAAAACAATGTACTGGTTTCTGTTATGTGGATTGTAAGTGCATTAAATTACAAAACCTATCAAATCATAATTGTGTACATAGCTATATATTTATGTGATAACATTGAAAAGGTATGATACACATACATTAGCTGAAGAGGGGGAGAAATGAGGGTGTTCGCAGCGGCGTAACAGGTGCGTGGTTAGTCGGGGGGGGGGGGGTAGGGGGGGAGGGGGGCGAGAGCCAAAAATTTCCTGGTAACTAAGTCCTAAGTGGGTGTTCATCCACGGCCAAATCCCAAGTCCAAAATTTGTCCCGGTCAGTGCCAGCACGCCGAAGAAGTCGCTCAGGTGTGGGGGGGGGGGATGTCCAACAAAGAATTTCTTCCCTATCGCATATAGTTGTCCAAATCTGAACGCAAGTGGCGCTGTTATATTTTTACCCTTAATTCTTGGGAAATAAACCTCGGTTTTAGCAAGCCCTATACATATTGAATGTTAAAGTACTGGTGGATTGTGTAAAAATCTTTCTTATAATCTCGCGAATAATATTTCTTTTTTCTTGTCCTTCGTCCATGTAACAACCCTTCCTTTTAGGTCATGAACGGAGCCATAGACCGTCCTCACAAACCGGCGTTCGTGTTCAGACGCGGCGTGCGCGTGGTCGCATTCCTCTCTCACGGGGTAAACATTCGCGGCTTTCTTGGCAAGAGTTTCTAGTTCATTCCTTCATTTAGGGGTTGTATGAACATTTCTGTCACTGAGAAAGTCCTTTAATTGCGACACAAACATCCTCCAAAATTGTTCATCAGTTCAATCAATGTTTGCTCGGGTATGAGGTATTAATTTAACGAGGTTTGAAATGAATATTTTGTGCGTTTGACTGTACAATTTACCGGAACCGGAAGTATACATCCCAAGAGCGATCGATCAGATATCGGTATCGCGAGGTGATATCACTTGATATCGGCTATATGCGATAGGGAGAATTGAATCTGAACCTACTGATATATGGTTAATGGCCCGACCACCAGGCTTGAGATTAAAAACACAAACAGTTATTTCTTGATATGTCAGTGGAGTTTGTGAGAAGAAAAACAATATTTTCTTGGTATTTTATTGGAATTGATGTAACGAAAACATGTTTTCCAGCTACACGTGTGTGATTGGTCTTTACATATCACTATGAGTGTTTACGATATGTAAGATATGAAGCCTTGCACATCTTTGTTCTGATGGGTGGAATTTAGGTGTGTCCTATGGCGGAGACTATCGCACATGTAGTTCGTGTATAGTGCTGTGTTTTCTACATGGAGGAAAGCTTTAAATATGTCGGAAAAAAAATATCTGGAAGACTGAAAAGTTCTATTATGTAGTCATAGCTAAAAGGGGTTTTCATATACATGTGTGTCACATGGTGGTAGTGAAGAAACTTCACTTCATTTATTAACCCCTCTGATGACATAATTCTCGCTATTGACGATAGGATGTTTGGCAATAGAGGGCGCTATTTCCCAACCAGTACACCAGTGTGCGCATGTGCAGATTGCACGGTGGTTCGACCGGTGTGACCAACTTATCCTAGCTCCATAGACATTATACAGGGACGTCTGCAAAATTCATGATTGTACTAAACAGGCCGGAGTGTCACAAATTTGCTTCATGATTTCATGTGACCTTTACAGGTAGCATCAATTTTTGTTGGTTGTGTACGCCACAAATTTTAAACATGCCTTTATACAGGACTTTTCATTTCATTACCCTAGTTAATGTATAAAATTGGAGGTTTGTTGATGTCAAGTTCTCATTGACAAATGCACCCTCTACTGCCAAACGTCCTATTGTCAACAGCGAGAATTAAGTGGTCGCAGACTTGTAGGAAGCCTAACTCCGTTCATGAAATAAAAAAAAAAAAAGCGTGGCAGTAGCATTTTGTTCTGTTTAGAGAAGTTTTGAAGGTAACGGCCTTTCACGGACGCTACTGCAACATTAGGATATTTTAGCTCCATCTGTGGTGACTACACGTGTCTTGTATTTTAAAGGCGCTTGTGACACTTGATCCGCAAAAGCCCTTCACTTCATAGATTACTGTTTATATTATTAGAGTTGTCCGTATGATGTCACTGTATTTTTATATGTATTTGTTGTGTGTTTGTTCAACTCTTCTATGGTGCAATACATGCTAATTGGTGTTGTACATAATTGATTATGCAGGATGCAGTAGTACATTGCTGATTTTTTTTGTAAATGTTATGTTTCAAATCTGTCTACGAGTTGAAAATCAACCTTTGTATCAATTGGTTTTATTGTATTTGTGAAATAAACATGAAATATTGTCCTTTCGAAATATATATATTATTATATGTTTACTTATTGCAGACATATATTAAGTATGTTTGTAATGTATTAGCGTTTAGCAACATTTAAATTTTAAATAGGTTCGTAGATACAAAATCTATGAAAAATGCTAACAAATGAAAAAAAAAATGAAGTTTTAAAAATCAAGGAGGGGGACACATACCCCCCCCCCCCGAACAGTGAACTTTACAGTTTCAACATGTTATTTACCAACAAAATTTTTCCCAGTGTTCCATGAAAAGCAGCTAAGTTTCTTTTTAGCTAGTTTTTTTATATTCTGATTACTGCAAACAGACCATAGATTCGTGCTGATCAATATCCACTAGTGTTTTAGTCCAGGCCAGTCCGAGTCCAATTTTCAGCTGGCCTCAGTCCGAATCATCTGTGTACAAACCGTATGGAAAGGTAGCGCTTCGGGGCGGCCTTGGCCTCTGAAATTGCAGACTCGACTGCAATTGCATACTGTAATATTCATCTGACAGGTTGTTCATTTTGTATGTTATTTGTGCCTTTGAAATGGTAGCAGCTATTCAAGCAGTGGCACCCTCAATTCTTACATGATTTAAGTTAATGAACATTTGTTTTGAAGTTTTGTATTTTATGCGTCAATTTTATTATTATTCCGTATATTTTTATGATGAAGTATTTTACCCAACAGAAGTACTAAG
>JZLH01S0170603.1:0-12860 GCA_001188425.1 Eucidaris tribuloides | reverse complement strand
CCAACTCAATGTTAGGGTGAACCTTGCCTTTAACAGTGACCCGGGTGCCAATGGCCACCACAAATTTCATTTGGCCACTACAAATCTTGCATAGGCCGAATGTCCGACATTTGCTCCATCAATTATATTCTCCACTAACCTTGACCTCAACCCTAATTCTAACCCTAACCCTATCCCTAACCCAAACACTAACCCTGACCCTATTCTGAACTGGAAACCCAATGGCAACCCTAACCCCAACTCTTTGTCTTCCGAGATATTGTCAACGGAGCAATTGTCGCCGGAGCAAATGTCGGATCACCGCATTGGCCACCACGAAATCAAATTCTACAACGCACAAGCCTATGGTAGAAGTCCATCTGATGCACATGTCAATTTGGCCACATAAAAGAAGAGCTCGAGCCCTGCATATAAAATCTGATTTCCAAATATAAAGAAAAATGTTACTGTTCTGTTAATCAATAAAATATTCATTTTGACATGCCTGTAAGAGAAAAACTTGATAAACCTTCCTGCTCTAAGAATTTAAAATGGGCGTGTCTCATTATGTGGGTGTGTCATCTTATTGCAACTTCAACAGATATTAAATGATGCAAAACATTCAGCCAAAGTATGCAGCACCTCATAAATGATTACAATTGGTAAATCACCAGTCAATATTTCCTTGTGACTCTTGAATATATTGTTGACACAATTTTGACAAAATAATATGCTCATCACATTCAAGAGAAATTCTACCGAGTAATTAAATTCTGGTACATAACTAGAGTCTGTTCATATCTGAGTGCTGAGTCATCTACATCACTTGCATAGTTTTTGAATGCACTGTCTACCAGTTATTTATTGATCCATCTTGGCTGAAATTGAAAATATGACTGGAATAATGTTATTCAAATTATCACATGGAACGAACAATGTATGCACATGGCAATACACAATGTAAATCATTAATATTCACAACTGGAAATTAATCAAGTACACAAACGATCACACATAGATAAATATTCTTTTATCACCACTCTACCGGAGTCATTTAAAAAAAAATGCTATATATTCAGCAAATATTTGGGCATTTTCTAGGATGTTGATCGTACTCAGCACATACATGTAATGCAATAAGCTGTGTGTACATACACAATAAGTGTAACAAAATTTTGTTTGATAGAAACTGTTTTTATTTATGTTTATATTTTTGCACATGCGGTGATTTTCCTTTGTCTTGGGATTTGCTGGTATTTGACCTCTCAATTAGGACACAATCTACCAGCAAATATGATAAAATGGCTCTCATTAGTGTATACCTGAGGCCACTGCACATGGCAAGGTACTAGTTCGTGTTCATTATCATTACAACATGATGAGTAGCGCACACACACTTCATACACAAACTCACATACATGTACACATACACATGTAGTACACACATACACACAAACATATGCTGAACACATGATACATACACACATACATATGCACACACACAAAACACACACACATGCACAGTGCACACACACCAAAAAACACAAACACATACTTGTTTTCGCTGTTAATTGAGGAGGTTGATTTTTAGGAATGTAACTGGAGAGATTCAGTTTATACATGTAGCTCTATTATTCTTATTTTTCAAGCAGTTGCTAAATTTACTGTTTAGCCTGAAAAATTAATTAATTTCAAAATGTACTTCCAGTATACATGTAGCTAGTTTTACCAACTTTCACTTGTAAGAGATCCATATACACATGATGAAATGGGGAGATTTTTGATTCTCCACATAAGCCAGTTTGTAACAACACGTACACACACATCCCCAATATGAAAATGTGGATATACCAGAACACCCTTACCATAGAGGGTGTATTTACATCATTCTAGCTAGGTATGGGAAACCGTGGAGCTCTGTGGTTCTGTGTGTCATCCCAGTTATGTGGTGAAAAATCACACAACTCCGATTTTGCCAATCAATACAAGTGCACACACACACACACACACACACACACACACACACACACACACACACACATACTATTACACACACACACTACATACGTACACACACACACACACACACACATACATATACACACACACACACACACACACACACACACACACACACACACACACACACACACACACACACACACACACACACACACACACACACACACACACACACACACACACACACAGATATATGCCAATCTTCCATACATCACTTGCATCCTATTCTTCCACAATAAACTTCAACACTTAGGATGTAAACCTGTGAGCATAACGATATCCTGTATGATCTCCCTTGTGGGTTGACATACAAAGAAGCACACATTCGTGCTTTATTTTTACGCACACAAGTGGTTTGTATGAACAAACATGGCTGGTATTTGAAGCATGATAACCCAAGAGCCCTTTGCATCAGAAATGGATACAATGCACATACTGAGCTATCCAGCACAACAGGCAAATACAAGAATGTGCTCCGTGTTGTGAATTCATCAGGCCGATTGGAAAATTGCAAGTAAATAACACAGTATGCTGATACATTCGTAATTCCGGCATGGCAGGATGTTATTTGCTATAGGTTTACTCAAGAATCATGGATGCAGACAAATTTACTCAATGAAATGGAATGCAGAGGGATATACACAATGTTTAAAATAGCACTGTCTGAATTTCCTCTTGGAGCACTTTGATCAACTGAATTGAAATTAAATTTCAATTCTAACATTTCAATTCAATCAATATTTTGTTTCTTCAAATTATATTGATCAAAATAAAAGTGATACAATATTGAAGAAGATTTTAAATACTTTTTAATGTTTACATATAGTTTAGGACAATCAACTAAGGTACTTTGTGGATTTTTCATAATATTCAAGTAATGATAGTATCTGGGGAAAATGAATGTTGACAATGAATGTTTCAGGTTATCATCTTAGGAACAGCAATACTATTTGAGTGATGTGATGCAATAACGTGATAATAAAATTATATGATACTTCACTCTTTCATATAGGCCTACACTTTATTACCACATCTGTTCAATTTTGTGATAATTTGATCTTAAAGAGAATACACAGTACTGGTTGATGATGGAAAATCTTTCATCAAAATTTCACATTTCATTTGTTTCCAGGTGAGAGTAGATTACATTTGCATTATAATGTGGGACTAATTCACTTCTTATGCAATAAAAAGTTGAGGTATTGGCAATTTGAATACCCGACTGAGTCAACTCAGTTGCTGCAGTGTGAATGGCATAGTCCCACATATTGATTTCTGTGTTAGTACTTTGTCAGCAGTGGGGATTTGTGTAGCAGATTTGTCGAAAACGAAGTCTTCTGTTGTTTTCAACTACTCTCTCCGTACTATAGTGACATATTTAGAATACCATTTGTTCACAGAAGGTTTGAAAGCAGCAGATATCAAAATGATGTTGTTCTGCAAGTAATCAACCAGTACTGTGAATTCTCTTTAAGGTTTGCATTGTACGATTGACTGTTTTGAAATTTGAATCATTACAAAAAATGAACATCTCATGTTTCTGATATGTAAACATTCCAGAAGCAGTGATCTTTTAATTATCCAACATTATTATCTGCCAGACTGCCAAATAAATAAACAAGCCTTTCTTTTCCTAATAACATGTTTGGTTTATCCAACTTCCAAGTTTCAACTTTATACATGCACATACTGAACAAAATGACATCGGAATTTCAGAGACTGATTTGAAAATAAATCTATTTGCTGAAAAATTGTCTGGGCCAAGCTATTCTTCGATCATTTGGTCAGCAAAATAGCATCTAGCTATGAGCATGGTTTGAACTGGTACTGGGCACGTAAACAGCCAAAAATCAATCTACATTCAATAACAATTATATCACTGAAGCCAGTACAGAAGAGTGGTTGGGTAATACTACACAAGTATTTATAGAATGTAAATCTACATTGGTTTAGATTGTGGATTACATGTACCTAATACAAGATATGTACAATTGTAGTAATTGATTATTAGGGTTTTATGCCATAACTAATTTCTATTCATAATTGCTATTCGTGCCATGAATACATTTCTCTGAAGTGAGAGTCAAATTCAATCATTCAAGATTTGACTTTAGAAAAATAAATTAATAATTTTGAGTCGAAGCCATCATGCAATTACTGGCAGACATTATCCAGAGCCTTATAATTTCATATCCCATCAGTTCGGTCATTGCACTGGGGTAGGAAAAAAAAAGGTGTCCTCCTCGTGACCTATCAAGCTCATAATGGTTTTCATCAGCAAGGAGTAACAGCATTTCACTCGCAACAACGCTGTGCTTTACGAAAGTATTATTTCTCTCTGTGCTACTGGAAGGAATGCACGCACAATACTACGGCGGCATGGGACAGCCCGTACATGTACATTTCAATTAGACACGCTGCCACAAGCACAAGAATTCAGACACTAATGAAATACATTTTGCAATTTACATATGTAAGCAATTCCAAGAACGTTGGAATTCACGTTCTTCTTCAATTCATAGAGCAGTTAATGAGTAATTTGCTGGTACAAATTATGTAGGTAAAGGTCGTATATCAAATTTAATACCAGATTTTATCAATGGTCTTCAGTTTAGTGATATATTCGCCTAAACAACTACTTTCTTCTTTTATCTTCCTGAAATTAGATTACACACATGAGTTCTTATTATGTATTACACATATTTACCAGCAATAACTGTTTAGTATTTTGTTTTGTACATTACATTGTCATTTATGTAATACTACAGCCTGTCTTCAGTTTAACAAATAAATGATTAAAAAAATTCATTAACAAAATTTTCATTCTAAATATTATATTTTCTGAGCATATATTTATGAAAATGAAAGATTCTTATTCCCACTACTTTTTGTTCCACTTCAAATTTTCACTGATGCTTAAAAAATGATTTTGACCAACATAAAATTTAAAACATTACATTGCATTTGGTTATTTGGGTGAATTGGGTCACAGATTATTTGTAACTTTCTTAGGAAGCAATTTTTTTCT
The DNA here is from genome assembly GCA_001188425.1 of Eucidaris tribuloides. NCBI lineage: Eukaryota > Metazoa > Echinodermata > Echinoidea > Cidaroida > Cidaridae > Eucidaris > Eucidaris tribuloides. The sequence goes on along the minus strand of JZLH01S0170603.1, from coordinate 7,831 downwards.
ACAAACATGCCTCTCTCACATTTATTATTATGACATAATTATTAGCTTATTATCTTTTAAAGACATTGGCTAACATTTACCACAGTTAAAAAAATCTCAGCTACATGATTCCCAATGCTACCAGTATCTTTGATAAGGTCTAAAAATGAAGCCCTGAAAAAAATTGTATTTCAACATGATTATTTAGTGCTTTAAAAAAGTTAAAATCTTTAGTTGACTGGATTCACCTGCCCATTTCCTCCCATAGACTTTACTGTGTGTAGATCTAGGCTATTTTTTAATCGCCCAGAGTATCAATTGTTTATTCATTCATATCTTGCCAGTGGCATTATAAATTTCCCAACTTTTGTATTCTAGGCATGTCCATTCAAACGCTACTATATACATGTAGCTCAGATATTAAAGTTTGACAATTTTTTAAATTGAAGCTTCACAATGTTAGCCTATCACTTTAAAAGTAGTACTTATTCATAAATTTATCCATGAAGACGGAAAATGGGACAAAATCAATTTTACTAAATTGCAAGAAATGAAAAAAAAAATTCTGACGAAAGCTGTAATTCACAGATAAGATTACAGGTTAATGCTATTTTTTTTCTCTCTCTCTGTTTGTGTACAACTACAAAAGCAGTAATATAGTGTGTGAAGTCATTAAAATGGGTAGTTCTAACAAATATGAATACCAAGCCCATTTATTCAACCATACCAATTCACAGAACACAGCTGAAAATCAAACAGGCCTGCAAGCTTCCTGAATTCAGTCATTAACACATAAAGTGGAAACTATTGATCCGAATTGATTCCCCAGTAAAAAAGGATTGTGAAAGGCAGGTTGCACTTAGGGGTGCCAAACGGTCACAGTACACTGACCATGTGTTTCGGCTAAACCAGTCTGACCACCTACATAGTGTCTGTCTGTCTGTCTGTCTGTCTACACACCGACTGACTAGACTAATGGGACGATAGATCACAGATGGCAGTAGACCGCGAATAAATTAACCTAACCCTCCTACCAGGTACATGTGTGAGCAGCATACCGGTACACTAACACATTTCAGAGCTTCAACTTCTTTCAGAGCATTTCAGTATTTTGATGGCAGAAAATCAGTATTTCATTAAAGTAATCAGTATCTCTGGCAGGCATGTAATAGCAATGCACATAATTCAAAATTTTGAAAATCAGTATTCTGCATAAAACCTTCAGTATTCTCATTAAATTTCAGTACAAAATACTGAAAATCAGTACTACTTGGCAGCTCTGAGGTCATTTATACACACAGACACACAGACACACAGACACACACACACACACACCAAAATACTCATAGGCCTGTACAAATACTACATACGCCATATATTTCACATCCGTACATTTTCGCGATTTTGCTTCGAAGACGGGGAATTTGTGAGTGTAATTATTTTCGCATTGTTTTTGCATTCACTTTGTACAGAAACATCAGGAAGTGAAAATTTTCGCATTCAGTAAGTCGCGAAGTTTGCAAAAATACACACATACATACATTTTTACACATAGATACACTAATACATAAAAACATATCAGTACACTTAAATACACACATACACACAGAAATGTAGCATATTACTCAGTGTTTGTACTGTTTGACATTGTCAAAGACAGATGTACAACACTGTTTATCATCCTTTTTTTAGTTAACTGCCAGGATGGTACTTAACCTATTGATTCCTGGATCTGAAATACACCTGTCTCAAACCTGTGTTCACCATATTAATACTTCACAAAATAAAATGATTTTCCCTAGTCATTGACTGCGGAATCCTGAAAGTAGTTTAAAGCTATGTTCTTCATCACAAGACCAGCAGTATGATTTTGAAATAATTGAATGACCATTTATCTGTTATAAATTCTGCTCAAATTGATTATTATGGAAATTACCTGATAGCATACATTTCTGAGACACTTCGAGGAATACAGGCCTACCCCTAGGTCCCCTACATATCCCCCACTCTTCTGAGCTGTCTGAATATGCAGATTTATCAGTCAAATCATAATCAGATTTGTGACAATTTCATACAGGACACATTGAGCTTGCTATGAATGTCGCCTCACACATCTGCAAAGTACGTTTCACTATACATTCACCAAGCAAAAGCAAATATTTGTGAAGAGAGCTATTTCAAGATTGTGGTGACTAATGTTAATATCACGATAAATTATGACACTACAATAATAGTACTAATAAAGAGCAACCATTAACAAAATCAATTAAATATACCACTACCCATGAATGTTACTTTAGACACACTGTATTTAAATACCAATATATGCAAGTAGTAGTTATGCTATGTTACAATTATTGACAGGACTTGTGAATAGTGTCTGGCCATTGTCTGGCATACAAACATATCATTAGCAGGTAATAATGGGTATCCAATATAACACAATGTAAATTAAATTAGGGACTGCTGACTAAAGTGCTGACAAAATGTTATCAATTCTTTTTTCCTCATGTACATGTACATTTAAAAACTGTATCCAATACTTGAGGTAATAAAAACAAGAGTGAGAGGGCTACAAAAACTACTTAAATTGGTATTTTCATAATATTTTTAAATTTTACAGGTTATGCATTAAATAGTATCACATCGCAAAAATTAAAACACATTAATTGCATAGTGCTCCAGGCTACCACACACATAATATACACAGCCAAAATAATAGTGAACTTACGACAAGGTTCAAGATCTTACCACCATTTGACTGACAAAAGTGTGAAAAAAATATTTAAGGGGGAAAATTACATGTTAAAAAGATACTTTAGGTCATTTGTAGGGTAAAAATACTGGTATTTTCAGTTTTTGAAACCTAGAACTTTGTATCTTTCATACTTTTTGAGGGAAAAGCAGATTTATGGCCATTTTGGGGCAAAAAAGGGCCATTTTGGTGTGACAAAATTTTTCACCAGCAACATTGAAATGGTTGTAGTATTCACAAAATAGGATTTATCTCACTTTTTTTGTTTGTTTTCATTAGTTCCTAGCATATACTTTCTAGTGAGACTGTTTTTGCTGTAATTTACTACATACTTTACATGTGGCAACCCAACGAAATTACCCTTTGCCAACGTGACCAAATATGAACCCTTACCAAAAAGGCATTTTCAGAGTGATGCGCCTTTGAACCGAGCGCATAACACTCTGATAGGAGAGGCTAGAATCTGAAGTTTCCCCTCATAAGTTATGCATGATTTAATTGGCTTTGAGCGTTATTAGGATTTGATTTTACATGTGAATTGGACAAACGGGAGAAAAATGCAAAAATGCTACCCCCAACCCAAAAGTGTGAGAAAAATCCAGGCAATTTGTTAAAAAAATTAATTTCAGGAAAACCAATCATGCCACAGGCCTGAAAATTTAAGTCAATTATCTGCAATTATACCTTCCCGCATAAGTGATATAAATTTCTGATACCAGTCAGCCCTCGATACGTACTTCTTTTTCAATATTTCTTTTCAACAGTTCAATTACTGATTTTGGAACCAAAATATCAAAAACGCGACCCTGTAGCAATCTAGCTCAAACTACCCCCGCTGTTTCTTATGAATACATTTGGGTGCCCAATAATGCCAACTATGCAATACATAGTTTGGCTGGATGTCTGCTAAGCCCAGCCACCTTCAGGTTGCTAAGAGCAACTTTGTCAGCAAGATTGGTATTGCATAAAATGTTGTATTCACTATGGAACTGGTCTGAGCAACGATTGCCCTAGTCCTGGCTTTCCAGACATTACATGTAACATTAACGTGTCTCTATATGTGATAAGGAAACTGCTATTTTGTCACTCGCGGACTGCTCGTGAAATAATAACAAGAGTTTTGATTAAGGTAAAGTAAGTTGTCGCGCGGAGAAAACAGGGTCGAGAGTGAGTGTACTATGGAAGTCAAAAAGTGACATCGGTCTGAACGGAGACACATAGCCAGTAGCTTCACTGCAACATACCAACAAAAAATTAGACATATCCTAAAAAACAAAAGGCATATTTTGGGCATTTCCTGACTCAGAAATGAACCATTCAGCACAAAATTGCAGTCTAAGAAAGACATATCTTTTATATGAAAACATAAAGTTCATATTTTGGGGTATTTGGCAGTCAAATGCGTGGTTAGAAGCTTGAACCCTGTCTTATACCAGTTTGTTACATGTCGCCATACAACATGTACATCTATATTTGGTGCACATTTATTGGGAAGATCCACTCTGCCTTTCATATATGTATACCCTTAAAGCTACACCTCAGTGACATTCACATACAAACCACTCAAGTCACCACACATACACACACACACACACACACATCACTCATCATATGCACTTACACATGCCACAAAATACATTACACACACAGAAAACACACACACACACATCACACAGCAGACACACCCCCCACACACCACAGCGCACACGACACACGCACACACACACACACACACACACAACCTGCACGGCACACAACCAGGGGAAAATAAAAAATAAATTTCGGAGGGCTCTTTTCCTGTTTTAGTGATTCCCAGTTCTTTTTATTCGGAAGCTCTGTGGCAATTACACATTTCAGAGGCCCTTTTGCCATTTTGGGGGATGAAAATCGCCCCGAGTCCCCGTGTATTTTCCCTGACACACATTCTCGTCATTTTTCCTACGACTGGAAAGAGCTTGACAAGTCTTATAATACAGAATTTGACCTTGATAAAAAAAAAAAATCAAAACAAATATTCAGGATAGTCATTTTGATACTCCTGCCTGCACCTTCCACAAGCCGCATTAATCACAAACAATATCATATTCTCAAATTCACAACTATCTGTATAACGACATGTAGCTACAGCTTACATGCACTGCTTTCATGTCAGTTTGAGATGGATGAAGAAGGTAACGCACACCCAAGTACTCACACCCAAATAAGAAGGATACATTAACTGTATAACAAATAGATGAGGGAATTACAGCACACTGTAAGATTGTACCTGATCTTCCACTAAAGGTGGCTTTACACTGCGGCAGTGCACTACAGCCAGCAAATTTAAAGCCCTCGGGCTTAGAAACTTGCATTACAATGAAATTGTAACTTCTGATATGAGGGAGAAAAGATCTGGTTGAATGAAGTTTCATCCAGCATGAGATTTCAATTTGGAAAATATAAGAACAGGCAAATTTGGCATTAATGATAGAACCTGTACTTGGAATAGACTTTGGTGGTGATGCTTTCAGTTTCAGCTTCCAATCGTTTAAGAATGTATGGGGCGGGGGATCGAAGAACATCATTGCATTCTTTGCATGTTTGTCTAACAAAATAACCTGGTAATCCATAAAGGGAAAGCGTGATTTTCCGTCTTCAAGACAGCGCGTTTTCACCGTTTCCAAAAATTCTGAATTTCCGGTTATCAATTGTCTTGAAAATGGAAAATCCGTTTTAACCATAAGACTTGTTACACATTAAACATTGACAACCATTTCGTGTTGACTATAAAAACTTGAATACATTATATTCTCTCCGCTGAATTGGTCGTGTGTTTTGTATACTAACTTTTTCTAATTATTGTTGTTCTTAGTTTTTGTGTTTTTATTTTATTCCATTCAGATTAAGAAAATTAAATTGTTGTAAGTAACAATAAGTGGTTTCTTCGTGCATTTGTTCTAGTTCCAGCTCTGAAAATCATTTCCAGTTCAAGTTTGTGATTCTCGCGAATTCGCGTCGTTTCCGTTTTTACGCGGAAAATCACTCTGTCCTAACCTATATAATTGGATATTGTCCATAGACTTTGTACTGCGAAATTTAGGGAGGTGGTCAAAAGGATAATATGTAAGTCAAGTAAGAGTAACATTAATGCGAATTTATAAAAATAACCAACAAAGAAGTCAAGAAAATACAGAGAACAGTACATTTGATCAGTGGTACTCACCATGAACATGGTATTGTACATGTCACTACACATTACACAAAACAACGAAAATTCTTCAAATTTCACAACTTATCCTATTACTTGAATTTTTTATTTTAATATATTCTATCCTGAGTATACAAGTAGCATCTTAGGTAAACTCAACCTTCTCTGGTATAAACCAGATTTACACATGAACCATCCATTACCTTGCTTGTTGATATAATTGGGGGAATACCCTTATGACAGCACCTGATTAACACTATTTGTGGAATCAGACTGCATTAAGATGATGCAGGTGCCTTATGAAAAATGTATTTCTACTTATCTGCCCAGCAGCTCAGTCTTGCGCATTGATTTGCAAACAATGACTGCCTTATACGAGAGAAGGGTAATACCAAACGTGTCGCGAGTTCCCACGCGTCTCGACGGGCCACCTGGACATCATGTAAATATCTAACGGATTTTTTCTTTTTCAGGATGACATTTATAAACTGTTTATGCATACTGATCCTGTGACTATGAAAATAATTTTGTAGTTCACAGCGAATGTACAAACAACTACATGTACATTGAAATTTAATTCCAAATAATTTTGATTTTGAGCGTTGAATAGAATGTATACCAAGAGTCTGGTAGACTGATGTCTTTCTACATGCTGCCGACATAATAAGAAATGTCATTCTTACAAATAAAAGTAACTGACATCCAACTGACAAACTGTGCTACTCCAAAATGAAAACAGGGTTTTACTCAAAACACCCTCACCTCTGCGGCACTTCTAATTCCAGGAGCAACACACACGCACACAAATGAAGAAAACAGGATTTAAAGCAAAACTGAATCGCAAAAAAGATGACAAATTATAAATGTGTCATCCAGACAGGAATCAAGGAATGCATACATTGTATGCACATGTACGCTCACAGTATATTTCATCCCCATTCAATGAATAATGTCATATCAAAGAAGCATAAAGTCGCAAATATTTGGCATTCAGGTTTTGGTGTGCATCACCAGTAATTTCACATCAGAACTGCATGTGACAGATTTGGAGTACAGGGTTTAATACATGTGGGCCCATAATTCCTATATGATCACTTAATGACTTCACTTATTCTCCAATAAGGCATTCAATAACGGTGTCCAAAGAAAGTGTTTACAAAGAAACAATATGACAGGTGTCTGGTAATGAAATAACCAGCATGGCCTTGGCACATAGAATTTCAAAATGTTGTTGAATAAGCGAAACATGACAATATGGTGTAGAAAATACCAGGTCAAGATCCTAACACATGCGCCTGCTAATTTATACTAGCATTTTCCAGTCTACGCCAAATATGATGTGTGCGCGTCTGACATTGGAGCGCATTAACTCAATTTAATAGGTCATCTATGAGAAATAACCATGCGCAACAGTGGGTATGACTGGTAAAGTACTAATGTCTAATTGCGTTTGACTCGTGAAGATGCATGGTGCGGTGTGTGTCATGCATGTATGTAGTAGTATGTGACGCTGCTATCGTTCTCCGCTCTCATGTAGCGCCGGGCAGTGTGTGTGATGGTGTTGTGTTGTGCAATAATAAGTCCAGGCTTTGGGTAAGTGGCTTTCCCTCGCGCAAATCTGTGTCACTCACTCTCGAGTCCATTGACGAACAGGCTTCTTAGAGACACTGGCTGGCTTCGTGAGCACTGAACGCAAGATGATCGTTAAAAAACCCACCTAAAACTCTTGTTAACCTCACACAGGCAGTACAACACCATCTCGAGGTGATTCTACACTGGCCTGAGATTTAATACGCGATTCAAGGAAAGCTGTATTCCCACATCATCACCGCGAGCGTCAATGGATGAAAAGGAAATGCCTGATAGTGGTAATGTTCTACCCTGTTGTCTTTCTCATTGAGCAATCATCT
>JZLH01S0170601.1:0-13186 GCA_001188425.1 Eucidaris tribuloides | reverse complement strand
AGTTTTAATTGGGTTAAGGAAATTAGTGTTCATGAAATCCAGGAATTATTTTTTTCCCTTTTCAAAGGGTCTGATATATGAAAAGAAAATAAATGCTCGTGCGAACCAACTGTAACAAAAGCTTTTTTGTTGACTATGTTAGTGCGATTTAGTAACAGTGTTCTTAATATCAAATTGGAGCACCCCACGGACAAAAACGTCTACTTACCAATTTGACACGAAAAACTGTGGGATTTTTCAGGAATTTGAATGATGAACTTGTGAAAGCCCCTTTATGAATGCACTTTTTGGATTACGATAACTTTGTAAACAAACACTGAATAGTATTTTAAGGCTTTAAACAAATAGTTTAATTCTCAATATCCCTTGCATACACCAAAATGTCAGTTATCCATTTATGTCAGGGTGGGGTGGGCAGGCATGCCTGAATAATCTAATCAAGTTATGCCCCTTATTCCGCAAATAAGTGATACTTTGTCCGTAGCCTACATACTTTTTTTTTCAATAATTTTCTTTAGGAATGATTTTCCATCTTTCAAGCACCAAAATAGGATATGCATAGACTAATTCATATGTGTATTCAAAATTTTATGAGAGTTTTTCCTCTATTTGAAACTAGTGCAGATTTATTTTTTGCTCACCTGAATTCTTTATGAATAAATTTAAATACCAAAAAAATGCAAATTGCAATGTCAAGCCTCCAGCAGCATGGCTCAGTGTTGCTAAGGCAACCTTTGTCAGAACTATGCAAAGATTTTCATTAATATTAAACAGTTTATGAGGCAAAAGTTCATAGTGCACCTAGTCTGGGGATATCCCAGACAATTACATTCACCTTTTTCATATTTACGATGAGCTAATGACAATTTGAACGAAAATGCTTGATTGTTCGGAAATTGATTATTATCGAACTTTGAAAGACCTTTGAAATATTTGGATATGTTAACTTGAACAAAACACTGAATAGTATTTTCCAGTCTTTTAAGAAAACACTTTTGCTCTGTATTTCTGAAACAACTAAAATGTCAGATTATCCCTTTTGTCAATGGGGGGCAGAAAGTCATGTCGACTGATTCATTTTGCACCAAACGGTGGCGCTATACAACGTTTCTTTTAAATACTCACGCAACTGATGATTACGCGATGGGCATACCCTGTGAATTTAGTGTATAACAAAACGACATGCGGGACAACAAAAAATAGTGAGAACAAAAGGCATTGCAATGAAAGTTCATATATTATGCATCTATGCTGCAAATAAAGTAATTTAAACGTGGTTTAAGTCTGTTTTATTGATGTGTCAAACTGTGCCTATAATCACGACAATTTGTAAAAACATCACATTAATGAAATCAAAGTTTTTGTTCTGAATACTGTGCAATTTAGTTGTATAACAAAAACGACATAGAGACAAAAAAAAATGAGAACAAAAAGAGCCATTACAATAAAGTTGTATATCTGTGCTGCAAATAAAGTAATTTAAAGACACTATATAACAATGTGGAAGCCCCGTTTAAAAAATTGTCAAACTATGCTATCTCACATATCTGACAGTGTTTGGATGGACAAATAAACACCATAGAACACAAAACTTCAGACAGTTATGCTGTCGCTCATAATTATGTACAGATGAAAATCGGCAGATGAATGGAATCTCAGCTGATAGAAAATTCTGCAACACAGCAGTCTATGGGGGAAACTGGAATGGTCGACCAATGATTTTCACTTTTTAAATGCACTTAATGATCGTTTAGAACTGCAATTTTTCAGGGCTTCATTTTTAGACCTTATCAGAGACACTGGTAGCATGAGGAATCATGTAGCTCAGATTTTTTTAAACTGGAAACGTTGTTATATGATGCCTTTAAACGTGTTTGAAGTCTGTTTAATTGATGTGTCAAACTGTGCCTACAATCACGACAATTTGTAAAAACATCACATTAATGAAATCAAAGTATTTGTTTTGAATACTGTGCAATTTAGTTTTATAACAAAAACGACAGAGACAAAAAATAGTGAGAACAAAAAGGGCCATTACAATAAAGTTGTTCTACGCTGCAAATAAAGTAATTTAAACGTGCATGGTTTAAGTCTGTTTAATTGATGTGTCAAACTGTACCTACAATCACGACAATTTGTAAAAACATCACATTAATGAAATCAAAGTAATTGTTCTGAATACTGTGCAATTTAGTTTTATAACAAAAACGACAGAGACAAAAAAAAATAGTGAGAACAAAAAGGGCCATTACAATAAAGTTGTTCTATGCTGCAAATAAAGTAATTTAAACGTGGTTTAAGTCTGCCTACAATCACGACAATTTGTAAAAACATCACATTAATGAAATCAAAGTTTTTGTTTTGACAGACAACAGAATTACCAAATCGGTGAGCCGAAACGACCAGGGCTGCATTCAAAATTTACAAATTCTACTTTTCTTTCTTTTCTTGTTTTGAAATTGCCAACTATTCGTCCATTTGTTTTATATTTTGTAAACATTACACCGTTTTGCAGTAAACAACATTATACTAATTTCTACTGTGCAGATGTTGATTTAAATAATACCCCCAAAATGTTAATATTGGGTCACTTTATTTATCGAGTTCATTTTATTTTTATCTCTTTTTAAATCTGTGACGCGAGTTACGTTTGCTTTTTGGTGGTTCACATTAAAAACCGCAATGGTTTCCAAGAACATGGGTCATGAAAGTTTGCAAAGTCACGTTCAACATCGGTCTATCTATATCTTCTTCGACTTGGTTGTAAATTATCCGCCAAATTTGACAATTACCTCGTTGGTGTCTGCAACTTTGACGCTGTAACCTGCACATGACCCTGGTACTTCATTAGAGAACGGAGGTGACGGGAAACTATACGTTTCTAAGAATAAAACAAAACACAACATTTACCCTTCTGATGCTGTAATAGACGCGAGCAATATTAGAGATATTAATATATAAATATCGCGTGCCACGGAATCAAATCCAACGGGTACCGCACCGTGTAGATTTTTTAATTTGTCACATGATTTTCGAAACAGGATGCGAAGAATTACAGCGCCAAATAATCGCGCAACATTTGACGCGATTTCATAAATCAAAAATCAAACAAATGCCACGCGAGTGACCTTGGGAAATTTGATACACAATGAAAATAAGAATGACAGAATACGTACTTCTGTCCTCTTTTTTCTCTTTTTTGTGGCCATAGAAAAAAAAAGGTCGAGGATCGCAAGCGGATAAACACATTTCATCACTAGAGATTTTGCTCTGCCAATTTTTATTCATTTCCTTTTCCGAAACTTTTGTCAAAGTCCATTTGGGTTTTATATCCTGTGATACGAATCCTGCCCAAAGCGTATCCAAGAGAAAAAGGGGATCGGGCGAGTCGTGACTCTTCATATAAACATCTGTCTCGGTAATTAGTAAACTTTATTTGTAAAGAGACATGATCTACCTGACGTGCTACGTTACATCTTGTTTGATGCGACCGCATCGATGGCTCTTCCTTCACGGCAAGCCGAAACAGGCAAGAATTAATCCTTACCCCTGATTAACTTTGATAGGTGTCTAGTTATTTTGGAAAGTGAAAGTCATGTAGGTGCAAAAATCGAACGGTAGTGCGCGTTACAGATTTTTAAACTCGGTGCACCCTGTCTGGAACTATCAACCGTCTGCTGCTCTTCTTCTTCTGCTTTTTCATATAGCACGGTGCTTGGCTATATGATAAAGTCGTAATTTGAGGTGTTTTGGTTAAATCGAGATCTGTCAGATAACGGGTGTCAGGGGAGACCAAGTTTCATGGTATGAATTATGCAGGCGGTTTTGATGCGGATGCGCTTCGCTCTGTCACTTCGTGAAACGAAACTCTTTCTTCTATTATGTGTGCACATTACCGCTTAATGAAATTTCCTATCTTTGTTTAGAGTTAACGAATTCTGCATGTGATTCGGTTAAACGTTTCTCTTTGTTTAGCGGCCAGACAAATTACTTATATTTCAACCAAAATTGTGGGAAGCACGCCTCCGTAATTTAGAGAGAAATTGGAAAAAATGATGATATCAAAGCAATACGAGTTAATAATAGTCAATGTATTAGGAATATATCCAGTACGTTATTAGGTAAAAATCTTTGTTAACAAAATGGATTCAAGAGCACAAAGATGTGATAAAAAGATAACAATGACATAGGCCTACACAACAACTTTTAAATAAGTATTGCCTCCGCTTTCTATTTCTCTTAATCAGATGACAAATAAACATCTACATGTATTAGTTTAATTGATGCGTGCGTGAGTATTCTATTTTTTCCGGAGGTTTTTTTTTCTGTAAATGTATCTCGGTTCATCGAAATTTTTAGCCTTAAAGGGGAACGAAACCCAGACATCTTACTGAATTCAGAGAGTACAGAACAATACAAGATGAAGAATAGTGAAAGTTTGATCAAATTTGGTTGAAAAGTTCAAGAGTTATGGTTGTTCAAAGTTTATTCAATCCTTGTTATGGAGGATCCTTAAATTTGCAACTCTACACACTTTCATAACTCTTGAACCGTTAAACCAAATTTGTTCAAACTTTCACTAATTTCCTTCTTGTATTGTTTTGTAATCTCGGAATGTGTCTGGGTTTCATTCCACTTTAAACATGTTAAATGATAAAATAACACAAAGACAGTTCTGTGCTATTCTAAGTTGTAAGTTATAACTTCAGGAAAAAAGTTCACCTCACATTTACCAGATTACCTTTTGAGCAGTAATTATACATGTAAAGAAAAATATATAATACCATCTGTATATTATCCAATTTTAAAATTTCTCAACTTATTCTTAGGGTATAATGAAAGTTTCGCAGGAAACTCAAAGCATAATCGATTGGAGTATAGCAAGTTGGCCTCTACGAGCACTTAATTGAAACAAAAATTAAGACTGCCCATTGCAAAGGTCAAACCTCGTTTTTAGGATGATATAGCACTATTAGCTAGAGCTTTAACAAAATCACAAATAATATCAGACATGCGGAAAACCCTGGACAACCATAAAATTGGTAATGGCCTTCACTCAGCGTCTGAGCTGCCAGTGAGTCCAATACGCAACTTCGAGATGATTGCGTTGCTTCGGATCAATAGAGGGCGTCTTCCCATGAGCAGCTTGGCAGTCGAGAGCTTTGGGAGTTCACACTACCGAAAAGGGGCAGGAAGTACAGAATACACGTTTTTCCTGTTGTTTGACAGTCTGCTTGGAATCAGTGGAATAATGCTGCTGTATATGCTACATCTGTTTTCATTACGTTCCCAACATTTTGTAGGAATATATTGTTTGAGTTTTTTTTCATGATTAAATTACAACACAAGATAATGTCTAATATCTTGGCACAAGTAAATAAATGAATAAAGAACTAAAGAATCAAAATTGACATATGACATGATACTTTGTTGTTATATGGATATTTGACCAATCAGTGTTGCCATTCAAATGAGACCATTATGAATCCAAACTTCTGATGATGAAATACGAATATAAAACGTTCTATTTCAACCCTCAACAGTCAACCCTAGTCTTTATTTTATTATTCAAAATCAGATTATAATAGGTCAGTTTGAAGTTGAAACACTATTACACGTAAATATATAGAGACAAATATACACACAAACACAGAGAATCAGACACACATATAAATATAATCATAATTAGATATGATGGTATCGTATGCGTTTAACGCACCTTGTGATTTAGTCAATTTGTTCACTAATTTCCCTGGAGGGAATCGATTTACAAACGATGGAGTATTCATTGCAGTCAAATCTTTCTTCAGTTGATCTTGTTTATTCAGTCTTTAAGTACCCGTGTGATATTGTAATAAAACGTTTGAAACACAACACCACATGTTCAAAAAATAACATATTACGACTCATCTGAAGGTAATGACTTTCGACAGGGCCCTACTGACAATGCCAAAAATGAGACCGTTGTTCGTAGAATTCAAACGTCAGTATCTGGTATATCACCAAACAGATGAAGAGATATCGGCGATAGAAACCGTTAAATTTAGACAGAGCAGGAAATTGTCTCCGCTGTTCGGTCGAGATAGTGTCAATTAGGCGTATTGATGACACGAAATACGAGACCGAGTGCTGTTATAAACTGTGTATCGGGTTGGTTCTATATTAGCTTATTGGAAAGCCACTCTGGGAATGGTAGGCCTTGATTGATGTGAAAGCGTGGCCCGCGCACAGAACGAATGCGTAAGAGCTCTTGTAATTCCGGGGCTAATAATAGACGGTGACTAGGAAAGGGCAGCCTTAATTTGTCGGGGATTCCCTTTTTAAGAAGGTGTGAAGTTGTGTCAGTTCGAATGACCCTATTTCCACTTTGACGTGCGTCTCAGTGTGTGTGCGATGTGCGCATGTGTGTGGCTATACGAGGTCATCAGAAGATGAAGTCACTAAAATACAATACGCAGAGGACTCAAGAACCGACCTGAATCGATATTTTATCAGATACAAAGACTCGTCTGTCGTTGTTAAAATGGAATTATCCCCATATGGATTTGATGAATGCAGCCATTGTAGAGAAACTGTTCTGTGAAAGTTTTAGGGAATTTGGATAATCCATTCAACAGTTATTACTTTTCAAAGTTTGATTAAATCCCATGAAGATATCCTCTCTTGGTCATTCTGCAATAACTATGATGTCAGATAAGAACAACTGTTACATTGGTACAATACAAAGATTTTATAAAATATTACTTTCCTCGGACAGCAACATCATAGCAGTCGACTTACTCCGTGCACAAAGGCAAGACAAATCATCTCAGTTAAAACATACATGGATCACGGGTAGCCTACATCGGAGCTGAGCATTTTTTGAACTATGAATTTGAGTTTGAGTTTGAGTTTATTTGCCAATGATTTATTTATTTATTTTACAATGACAACAAATGCAAGTTGTAGAAGCTGGCAATTGGAAACTAGAGTATATCACAGGTGCTAATCAAGTCTGGCCCCAAAATGCTCATTCTCTACCAGATAATTTGTACAAGGAAATACATAACAGAAGTATATATGTAATAAGCATACAAATATTGAACAACGTGAAAAATAATACAAAATTAACTAAGCCTGAAATATATATGAAAGAACCCCACTTTGTTACAGTAAAGTGGTATAAGGCAAGATGATTAACGAACATAAAGTGTAGCACTGAACAATATTTAAGAACAATATAAGTAATTAGTTAATATCGGTAATGTATCTTCCGATTTAAGCAAATAATCTAAAAGGTGTGTGCGGAAAGCTGATCTCGTTTTCTGTTGCTTGAGATAGTCGTGCAGATTATTCCATAGAGTAGCACCTTCACATGATATAGAAAATTTGCATTGGGCAGTTTTAAATTTATACGGCTGAAGGTGCCGTTTCTCCCTTTGTCTTGTTGAGTATTGATGATTGATAAATTGACAGTATAGTCTATTAGAGAATGTGGAAGATGATTATGTACAAAGTCATACATGAATACTGATATTGCCTGATAATGCAATTATTGATAAACATTTAAAATCTTCAAATCTTTAAACAAGTGTTCAGAGTGGGTTCTATATAAACTTAATGTTATGGCACGCACCACCATCTTCTGAGTATTGAAAATACTAATGCGATTAGTCTTGTACGTACTCCCCCATACCTCAATACCATACGTGATATGTGGTAGAATGAAAGCATTATACAATAGCTGTAGTGTATGTTTTGGAGCAAAATGTCGTTAGCGAAATATTATCCCAACCTTTATACAGTTTCAATACAACAATGTTGTTCCAATCGACAGAGAGTTACAACAAAATTGGCAAAACAGGGTGTCTCATTTGAGGGTTGAATCAAGTTTTAAAACATAATTTATAATTGATGAGTTGCTCAAATTTGCATTGCTGAGTTTCCTTACTTGTTTGCAAGCACGAAATCCACATTTATTTGGGGAGAAAATGATCTTAGCTTCAACATGGTAGTCGTTATGTCCCAATAAACGGCCTCGAAGACACTATAATGATATTGTGGAAGCCCCATTTAAAAATTATCAAAACTTCAGACAGTTGTGCTGTCACTTTTTAAATATGTACAGATTAAAATTTGCACATGAATTATTGTCAGCTGATGAAATTCTGCAACACAGCAGCCTATGGAGGAAAACTGTAATGGTCGCTCAATGATTTTCACATATTAAGATCACATTAATTGTTTTGAATTGCAATTTTTTCACCGGGATTCATTTTTAGACCTTATCAGAGACACTGGTATTATGGGGAATCATGTAGCTCAGATCTTTTAAACTGGAAACATGTACGATGCCTTTAATATTGTGTCTAACAGAAGGACGTAAAAGCTTCATATGCAAAGAGATGATTATAAAATCTAGTACATATTGGAAAATTGGATGATACTAGGACTCTGTCATAGTTTGTTTTATCGCCATATTGTATGGCTGTATGTTATAGATTAAAACATACCATAATTTAAAGACGTAAATCAATATCAATTACACGTAATAATTCGGCGTATGTTCCAGTAAGCTAGTTCAAGTTTCCCAATATACAAACGTCTATATCAATAAAACTTCACAGAGTTTACATGTGATATTTTTACTCTTGTACATTGGAATTGTTTACGATAAAAAAAAAGCAGAAATAATGTCGTTTATCTGAACCGGTCATTCTGCAAATTCTCTGACTCAAATTTATTTTCCTTTTAATTAATCACCTTTAAATTCTGAAACTCTCTTAATGAGAGCGTGAAAGTCCAAAGTTATACCTTCAAATACAAATTGACCCCCCCCCCAAAAAAAAATCGTTTTTTTTTCGATAAATATGTAAACCACAGGTACTATTGATATAATTCTCATTCCAATCCTACGGAATATAACGATTTTGATGTCATTTAAGAGTGAGGCCCCTCCTTCCCCCATCTTCTTTTCTCGTATTGTCTTGTTGATTTTATCCTTTTGTTTCGCCTTTTGTTATTGATTTTTCGTCGTACAGTAATTACGCATACCAAGTTTATTTCTTTACGTAATATGATTATGATAATGGGACCTACGTAATACAAGAGTGCCTTTTAATTGAGGTTCACCACTTTTGTTAATATTAGTTCCTTATTGTATGTTGTTCTACGGGTAAGTATGAATTTAGGGAATCATACATGTACATGCGCTCAACATTTTTTTATGAATATTTATAAAATATATTATATTAACAATTATTTGATAAAATATTTTTGCTCATTCGTAATACTTGCCTGTAATTTCTTTTCTTTATAGAAATGCAATTATTGTATTATTGTTTCAGTTCATATAAGATAGGTGTTTTTGTTTATATTTTATGTATTTTTTCATGTAATGTGTATGATGATAAAAGGGGAAAAACAAACTCAAACTCAAACAATGTTTCAAATATTTGAAATAACAAACCTTCGTAATGGCGAACTGATACTAATCCTAGCGTAGGATCATTAATAATTGTATAAAAAAACCTTTTTATCATGGAGGATTATACACATGTATTTGCTGCAAACATTACTTATTAATGACAACTGAATTAGTTGCCAGTAAAATGTCTGTATTTTTTAAAATGTTGAAATAGAAATCCCTGATGAGATGTTTTGCTTAAAATATGGTAATAATAGGCATTTTATACATTTTCCAACAACTCCACTACAAGTAAAGTACAAATCTATTATCTCTCTCTATTATTTTTCGTTATCAGTATGCATTTGCGCTTGAAGAAACTTCGAGTGGAGGGGATCTCTATGTGGCAAGATGATCTCTGTTTATTCTTGTTTAAAACAAATATTTATCATAACTAATTTTGGGGAGATATTAACAATACATATTTTTGATTAAATTAAATTACCTGATGGAATATTAAATCTGTATACGTCACGAATCCATGACCATATACCAAAAAAGAAAAAAAAAGAAAAATGGATGATACAGTCAGAGTATAAAAATGCAGCCATTATGACAGGTAAGGTAAGACTATCCAAGCGGCAGGATACCTCTGAACTAACAGCACTTAATGGGAAGATCGGACATGACGCGCGGGTATTGATTGACTAAAAGCCGGTTTTTTTTAGAATGAGGCGGTATCCAGACCGCTAACGTGCCCAAACATTGCAGGCAGCGCGCGCAAAAATAGTCAATGCTCAGATGAGAAGCGGTGGTTATAGGCGCGGACACCCGAACAATATGCCCACTGTTGCCGATGTACTACTACATTTTCCTCATTTTGCGCGCTTTAAGCGACAAAGATGCCTGGAAAGAGAGAAACATATTGAAACAGGTGGCGGCTCTATGTAGACATAACACTTTCAAAATTCTGCCTTGATAAGATTTTCTTCAATCCGCTTAAGCGAAATCTCCGAGTCAGCCAATGCATTGTACTTAGCAACATTAAGAATAGCAGCCATTGTAGGATTTACTCTGACGTGACATACATCTCGATAAATATGCATTATCGTTTTCTTGATGGTAAATTTAAGACGTAATAGCACGATCAATCAGCGAGCTTCTCCTGTCAGAGGCCGAAACTTGAGGTTATAAAAAGGTAACATTAATCCGCCATCACGCATGAAAAGTGATACATACAGCGGTTGACATAGCAGTCCAGAGTTACGGGTCGGGTCGGGAAGTTTCTTTCGCTTGTTATCGTGAAACTTGATGGGATAAACGGAACGATCAGTCGGATGTCGATGGTGATGAAGTGGGTAACCGCCCACGTAAAACTCTTATTTCATTTTGTAAAAACGTCTTTATGCCCTTTTTCGATATACGTCCGAACTTTACGAGTACCATTGATTAGTGATTTGTTTTATCATATTGTACCTACTCCCTTAATGTAAAAAAGGGGGAAAATGAAAATTCCACTTTTTCGATCTAAAGAGAGCAAATAGTTTTCGGCTTCCAAAAGAATGGAATTCAACTTTCAATGTAGTGTAAATCACACTCACAAGAGTGAAATTGTAATGGAGATTTCATCTAAGGAGTGAGGGGGAGGTTGGACGAAGACACCCAACATTGCCCAACGCGAAATAAAGTACCCTCGCAGAAAACAAAAACAAGTTCTAACAAAATAGACAAAAATAGTAATATCAAGGTTTAAAATCGAAGGGGGAATGACCAGAAAAATTCGAGATGACACACCCCCGCCCCCCCCCCCTCCTCGGATCGCCGCTTAAGTTCATTCTGATTTTGAGTGAATTTCCACTCTTAATGAAGTAATCCCTAGTGTTACTCTTTATGGAGTGGATTTCACTCCAAAGTATGCATTAAGAGTGTAACTTCTGTTGTGTTTTTATGATTCTATTATGTTAATGGTTCTTTATTTAGTAATTATGATATTATGAATATTAGTCAGCCATTATAGCTCAATATCATAGACGAATGTACAAATGTACTTCAGAAAATTAAAACGAAGAATATAAAAAACTGCGGACTGCTCACGAAAAAATTGTCTTTTTGGATTAAACTGAACAAAAAAATCACGAAGGAGGAATAAATTTTGATGTGCTTATACAATAGATTATTTGAGTCCTTCAAACTATATAGATTAAATAACTTTTGGACGAAATTGGTGGAATTAATTTCGATGTGCTTATACAATAGATTATCTGAGTCCTTCAAACTATATAGATTGAATAACTTTTGGACGAAATTGGTGGAATTAATTTCGATGTGCTTATACAATAGATTATCTGAGTCCTTCAAACTATATAGATTGAATAAAGCCCCTTAAAAATTAGGTATTTTGACGAGCAATAACCAATCACTATTTTCCGAAACACATGAGTCTATGAAAGTAATTTAAGGTGGCCAGTCGGGTAAACAAAAATTTTCAAATCAAAATAATTTGTGAAGTGTATGCTTTTAGAATATACCTACTTTATTGGGTACAGATGATAACTTCTGTACTTAATTAAGGTTTAATTAATCGGCGTCAACCCTAAAATACAACTAAAAGTGCTTCTTCCAAAGTCAGAATTACATGTATATATCATGTAAGCGAATGTGATGAAGTTTATCTGTTTTAAAAATAGGTTTAACATTAAATCCCAGTTTACCGACATTAAAGGTATTGGCTAACATTTACCACAACTAAAAACATCTGAGCTACATGATTCCCCTTGCTACCATTGTCTTGATAAGGTCTAAAAATGATGCCCTGAAAAAATTGTATTTCAAAATGATTATTTAGTGCTTTAAAAAAGTGAAAATCGTAAGTTGATCGGATTCACCTGCCCATTTTCTCCCATAGACTTACTGTGTGTACACCTAGGCTATTTAAACTCACCCCGAGTTTTCATTGTTTATTCATGCATAACTTGCCATTGGCAGTGTAACTTTCCAAACTTTTTTTTTTATTCTAGGGTGTTTATTTGTCCATATGAACACTACTATGTAGTTCAGATATCAATTTTTTTTAAATTGAAGCTCCACAATGTTAGCCTATCATTTTAAGTTCTTTTGGACAAAAATGCAAAAGCTCTAAAAGTTTGAATTCAAATTTAATGAAAGTTTCAGAGGATGTTTGTCTTGTTGTAAAGAACAGATCATTGATGGGTTTTAGTGGCATCTGTAGCATCAACAAAACAAATTTAGTTTATGTGTGTAATTTCTGATTTTTTTAAAAAGAAATCGTTTTTCAACATCGAGAAAACAGAATAGTTGTAAAAGGGGTCAGTAAATTGTAGCTTCATATTCGTACTCTCTAACTTTAATATGAATAAGAGGTATACATGCTCACTTCTAATGAGTTGAGTTTGTAACATGGACATTAATCTTCATTTTTTTATCATGTAACAAAAATGTATCGTTACATTTTTGTCTTCACTTGCATAGAACGATAGTGTTATTTTCAGATTCCTTGAAGTCTAAGCTTCCCATTGTATATGGTTTGTAGGAGGTAAAGCACGTTTGGTTCCTGAGATATTCTTATTTGGATCAATAGGCGCACGACATGCTCAATACCCAACTGGCCACCTTATTGTTGCCAACCACCAGACAGCGCAAACGTGACGTGCGGTATACCTGTACAATTTCAATTGACGCTTGTAAAATTGCATATAGAGACAATGAAAAAAAAAACATATTGCGGGAAATACAATAGATGTATGTATCTCTTGGAGTATAAAAAATGTCTGCTTTCACATT
>JZLH01S0170598.1:17333-28058 GCA_001188425.1 Eucidaris tribuloides | reverse complement strand
CCTTGTGTCTCATGCGTGAAAGGCAAAAACAATCCACTACATCACTACGCCGATAATAATACTACTACTACTACTAATTTTTATTTACCCAGGGTAGCCGGGGCTCGAACCCGCGACCTTACGGACGTGAGGCGGACGCTCTAATCACTAGGCCATCACACCGGTCCAAACGAATAAGCAACATGCATGATAGCTTTTGAAAAAAATTAAACCTATATTTGTTAGAATAGATTATGATTCTGTGATGCCGCGAAAATCATTTTGACTATGAACTTCATAGTATAACTCCATTACTTCATCGTTTTAAAATCTACTTGGCTCAGTCTCCAAACCGCGATTTTATCCTTTCGCGTCACCCAATCGGTATTTTATGACCATTGGATTTGAAATGGTGACATTATTTCTTTGAACCAGGCAGTTGTCCATGGAAAGAGGGCGATATAAAAGCATAATAGCATAATCTGAATATTCCTTTGTGGGATTTGATGAAGCTAATATATTTAATGGAGTCGTCCGTTACAAATGTACATGTGTTCATTTCTACGCTTTTATTGAGAATAACAAGAAGTTCAGTGGGATGACAGTAATCAATCGACGCCTACATCTTTCGCAATATGCTAAAAGCTTCAGACACGAGCAAAAATATATGCACACAAACACACACATAACTCAAACACACGTATATAATATTAAATATCTATCTTTCTATCTATCTATCTATCTATCAATCAATCAATGTATGTATGTATGTATGTATGTATGTATGTATGTATGTATGTATGTATGTATGTATCTGTCTTTCTGTGTATCTATCTGTGTATCTATCTATCTATCTATCTATCTATCTATCTATCTATATATCTATCTACCTATCTATCTATCTATCTATCTACCTATCTATCTATCTATCTATCTATCTATCTATCTATCTATCTATCTATCTATCCATCCATCTATCTATCTATCTATCTAATCTATGTATCAATCTACCTATCTATCTATCTATCTATCTATCTACCTATCTATCTATCTATCTATCTATCTATCCATCCTATCTATCTATCTATCTATCTATCTATCTATCTATATATCTATCTATCTATCTATCTATCTATGTAATCTATGTATCAATTTACCTATCTATCTTATCTATCTATCTATCTATCTATCTATCTATCTATCTATCTATCTATCTATCTATCTTTCTATCTATTTATCCTATCTATCTGTCTCTCTATTTAACACAAAATACTCGTTTTAACTCTAGTTAACTATCTCTT
This sequence comes from Eucidaris tribuloides, assembly GCA_001188425.1. Lineage (NCBI taxonomy): Eukaryota > Metazoa > Echinodermata > Echinoidea > Cidaroida > Cidaridae > Eucidaris > Eucidaris tribuloides. The sequence goes on along the minus strand of JZLH01S0170598.1, from coordinate 26,778 downwards.
AGACAACGTTAGATCATAATTGGACATCACAATGTAGGAAACAGCCTCAAGTTGACGTTTGTTATCTTAAATACAAACCACTGTGGGGACTTCTCGATATAAATAAAGGGAAAGAACGCCATCAAGTAACCAAAAACACATCTATCTTAAAATGTCAACAGTTTGAGTTAGACCATTTTACCATACACACATCAATACAATGTAGACCGTCTATTGCACGTGTTATTGTTTGGACTACAATAATCGCCGTGTCACGGGAAAATCAAATACTAATAGGATCGCCTCAGAACTCGTTCAAGTCCGTATGGGTTATATTCCGTGAACGGCGGTTTGTGCCCTTGGCCTATTACCACGCTTGAATTTCAGTCTGTCGCAAATTAAACCGTTTACCTTCACTACCGTTTGGGTAGCCGGTGATACTCACATCCTCGCTGAAAGCATTCCCGCCTAAAATAGAAATGACTTCAGAATGAGCAAACAGCATTTAGCCGTAAACAAAGAATGGTCAAGAGGCAGAGGAGGATAAACGAGTACAGATTAAATGTGCGACTGGGATAATAAAGTATACGCCATTTTCGATTCAATGCCGACACGCCACGTGGATTGCCATTGATTTTCATAATATGACCGGTAAAGTGAATGAAGACTTAAAATGCATAACCCCTGATTCCTGCACGCGATTTTCCAGTTGTTATGTGCAATAAAAAGAAATAATTTTATAGACCAAGTACCGCGAATCTAAATTAACTTTGTACATGTATGTATGTATGTATGTATGTTATGTATCGTATGTATGTATCCATCTATCTTATTTAATGTCTATCTTAGGAATCTTATCTATGTATCTATCCTCTATCTATCTTTAATATCTATTCCATTCATCTATCTATTATGCTTATCCTATCTATATGTATCTGGTCTATCTCTCTCTCTTTATCTATCTTATCTATCTGTCCATCTCATCTATCTATCTTATCTATCTATCTATGTATCTTATTCTTATCTTATCTATCTATTCTATCTATCTATCTATCTATCTATCTCATCTCATTGTCAGTTAAGCCGGTCTATCTATGTATTTTGCTACTTACATAGCGTAACAAAACCAAACAAAGTGTCACCATCGCCAAATTTCTAAGGCAGAATTTATGTAGAGAATATAATAGATTCAAAGTTAAAAATTATACATTTCGCCTCATTGTCGCATCTTGAATAGACCTATAGAATTGTCGGTAATGGCCTGAAAATTGCACATTATGAAACAACCCCAATTTCAAGAACAGTATTATTAAAAAAGAAAGAAAAAAACAACTGCATCCGCGACGACAGGTAATATACATATTAACATCCGCTAGCCATCTGATCATTGAAATCAGCAATGCTGACATTCTAAACAATTTTCCCAAACGCTTTGATGCGGTTTTCTAATGTTGCGGCGCAGGGCTGCAAAAACTCAAATTTTGTTCTCCCCCTACGCTCGCATCGTACTTTTCCCCTACGCACACCACATTCCCCCACTCCTATATTTACCCAATTTTCCCCTACGAACCATTGTTTTCCCCTACAAAAACTACATTTCCCCATACAATAGGTATGTTTTCCCCTACAAAGATAACCTTAAGTAAATGCAAAATATTGATCACGATTTCTTCGTCGGAGATGGCACAAAATGGACGCATATAATCGGATATTCTTGAGAATTTCAAGAATAATTTCTGAAAATTGTCAAAACCCCGTATATCACTACAAGATCATCCAAAACCCCCTACCGTTTCCCATGCGGAAATGTCATTTATCCCGTAGTATCCCCTTACAACCTACCGGTTGGCTAAAAATTTCCTAACCGGTTAGGTTGCGTTTCCCCTACGAGTTGCAGCCTGGTTGGGCTCGTGACAATGCAATATAGCCTATGGAAGGATAGATGAAAAACATCTGTTACACCGAGCCATAATTATACTTCGCCTTTAACGTACAAAGCTGCTTTGAGAGATCCAGTCTGATGTTGGGCGCGAACAATGCCATTTAAGCCATGGGCAAGATATATATTGAAAAAATTGTCACATCGAGTAAACTATACTTCTGATTTTAACTTTACAAACTAACTGGGTGAGCAGATCGTTCTGTGTTGCGTTTATAGTTATGCAAATATCTCTCTCAAGACCGTGCACATTTCTTTTGCATGCCATATATCATTACTTAAAACGTGTGCATAATATAGAACAATAAATTGATACTGAAAATCGTTGTATTTCTGCCATGAACGCGACATTTGGTTCACATCCTAAATGTATTAGCAACAATTCTTCTTGCACTTTGCGTAAACATTGTTCAGAAGCAAACGTGCTTCAAATCAATACACATTAATGTTCAAATTATCGTCTAACACCCTTACCGTCGCTCTATCATTTCTAAACATACTGTTATAAAATATCATCTGTTGTTACACTTCTAATACACTGTTATAATTGCCTTATTACACGCTTTTTACAGTGTAGGCGGCCTGTGCTCAACCTTGTATTTCATGCAAACAGCATCCAATTAACACGTCAAATTAATTTTAATTTCTCGTATTCCACACGGGTCAAAGTTCAGTTGTTCCTCTGCTTAAAGATATGAAACTCCTATTTAACCACACATAGGCCTATATCCGTATATGCTAACTTTACACAGCATAATATAATCGGTACAACCCTTCCAGGAAACCTTTTTCAGAGGTTTTCCTGACAGGATAGTTTGAACTCGAATATTTTGTCATCACTATACCCCACAACTTCGATCATCTGTATGTTCAGAAATGCTCAAACAAGTCAGGCGTTGGCGGGCCATGCTGATCCACCGTTGGTTGTCTTTTATTCTACGCTGCCACAGAACAGTTCGTGCAATGCAATATCACTGAGTGCTGCGCTACACGCAACAGTCGGAGAAATTCCTACAGCGTTTAGGACGATTAAATACACGAATACAAGGGATCATGTAAGTATAAATACTAAACACGATTTTTTTTTACTAGTCGTAAGAGACCTAATGTGTGTGACCTCGCTAAACAGTAAAATCACACTGGAAACATTGGACTACGATGAACATATCATATTAGCGCACAAGCCATGTTCACAAACATTTTCCTAATATATCAGATTGATTTACCCCGGAAGAACTTTTTTTGACAAACACAAGCGATTTCAGCAAATATGCCCGCCCAACTATTTTGCGCAGCCCATCAATATTACTGGTCTAAATTATAGACTGTGAGATTTAAGTGTGTAGTTTTGCCCGTACGAAATATTGCTGTGACTAGTATGTGGTGATTTTTTCTTTTTCTGAACTTGAAGTTAAACTTCTTTTTCGCTCCCGTGGTTTATACAATACGGTGTTACTCGATGTTTACACAATAGCCATTTCTTTTGTTGCCCACATTTAATTCAGCTGCACAAAAACGAATAAAAATAGAGTGCCAAACATAACTTGGAATAAATACCATCATAGGAATTCTTAGGAAAAGAACACGCATTAATCATTTTGTATAAATATGCGGGTTTGACTTCAAACCGTTGTTTGTGTGTGTCGTGTGTGTGTGTCGTTGTGTGTGTGTGTGGCCTGTCGTCCAATCCCCGCATCTCTCTTGTTAGGCAAGGAAAATTGGAGCTGTGCCTGAGCTACATACCCATTTTGCCTCCTTCCACATGCTCATCGTCGTCCCTCGACTTCATGATGTACCAACCTACGTATCTCGCCCCTTTTCGCGCTTTCGTTGTGTGTGTGTGTGTGTTTGATTGGTGTGTGTGCTGTGATGTGTGTGTGTGTTTGTGTGTGCTGCGTGTGGTTTGCGTGTGTGCTTGTGTGTGGGTTGTGATGTGTGTTACCTTCTCCTCTTGATCTCGTGTGTTTGTGGCTGTATGTGTGTTTTTCTTGTGATTGTTCGATGTTCTGCACCCTGTATGCGCTGATTGTGTTTCTTGTGCTGTCCTGGTCTTTCACAATTTTTCTGCAATCTACTTTGTGTCTGTGTTCTGTTTTGTTTATGTGTGTGTTTGTGCTCTTGTGGCGCTTTCCAGTCCGAATGTGTGTGTGTTTGTGTGCTGTATGTGGTGTGTTTGGCTGTGTGTGCTTTGTGTGTGACTACGTCACACGTGGTTTGTGTGTGTTGTGTTTGTGTGTGCTAATGTTGTGTGCTGTGTTTGCGTGATGTGTTGTGTGCTGTGTGTGTTTATGTTTGTGGGATGTGTCTGTTGTTTGTGTTTATGTGTATGTGTTTGGTTTGCTGATTTTTGTGCGCTGGTTTGTGTGTGTTGTTTGTGTGCTGTGTTTTCGTGTGTGTTTGTGCTTGTTTTGATTTCCACGTGCAACAATGTGTGCATTGTTGTGTGTTGTGTGTTTGTTGTGCTTGTGTGTGTTTGCTGTACCGCCTTCGTCCCTTGATGTGTTTTTGTATGTGTGTGTTTGTTTTGTTGTATGTGTTGATGTTTAGTAGTCGTTTTGCTGTTGTTTGCTGTGTTTGTGGGTGTGCATCTGTGTTTGTGTATATGCTGTATGTGGTGTTTGTGTGATGTGTTTGTGGTGCTGTGTTTGTGTTTGGTGTGTTGTGTGTGTGCATTGTGTGTCTGTGCTGTGTGTTTGCGTGTGTGTCCTGTCTTCGTTGTGTGTGTGTGTGTGTGTGCTGTGTGTGTTTTGTGTGTGTTGTTTGTGTTTTTTTTTTTTTTGTGTGTGTGCTGCTGGCATGCTTGTGTGTGTGGTATGTGTGTTATGTTGCTGTGTGTGTTGTGTTTGTGTGTGGCTGTTTACGAAAGTCTGAATTCCAGACACCGGTCGTTGTAGCTTATTCGCCTGCTGATCTTCGCTAGAGCTATCATCACGCCGTTCTGCCGGCCATACATTACGAGTGTGGGATTTACCAACCTTGCAACATGTTTGTATTTTACCTTACGCGGCGTTATTAGCATGTTTAAATGAATAAAGAATTACTAGATATACGGAAAAAATATACAAATGATTACAGCGAAACGCAATATGCTTTAGCTTCACTTTTTTGTCTAGAACTATAGACTGCTTAACTGCTTCCTTGGCATTCTGACGCCACCATTTCAGAGTTGAAATATTAAGTTATATGGGCAGAGCCAGTTTCTCTGATTCTATTCCATTTTGTTCTAATCATAAAACGTTGATTGCTTCCTGTGTTAGGGGAATATCTTTGATGAAAATGCATTCTTGCCTTGAAATTTTCATGTAAGGGCTGATACACAAACCTAAAAAATATGGAAAATTCACACAATACCTGAGCGTAGTAGTGAACAACAACTAATTGTCACCGAGAATGCAAGGTAGATTGTTTACAGGATTGGCATCATTCTACCACATTAAAAAATCTGAGCCACATGCATTCCCCATGCTACCAGTGTCTTTGATGAGTGCCTAAACAATGAAGCCTTGCAAAAGAACATTGTATTCAGAAAAATGATGATTTAGTGCCTATTCAAAAAAGTGAAAATCGTAATGTTTGACCAGGATTTCACTTGCCCATTTCTCCCATAGACGTACTGTGTGCACACATAAGCGTACTTAAACTCGCCCCGCAGTCTTATATTGTTTATTCATGCATAACTTGCATTGCCAGTGTAATTTCCAAACTTTTTGTTTCTAGGGTGCTTTATCTGCTCCATTTAACATAACTATGTAGCTCAGATATCAATAGTTTGACAATTTTTTAATTGGAGCGCCACACTGTTAGCCTATCACTTTAAAGGCTGATACAACGTTTTATTCTAACTTCATCGCTGTGTCTTCTGCTCCCAGCAAGTCGGCTACCAGCGGTACCGCCATGGCCCTGGGAAGCGGCGGTTGCTGCGGGGTGCTGCAGAAATTTTTCAGGCTTGCAAAACAAACTCGTGTATGTCCATGATGTTAGCATTATACGTCGTCCAGGGGCGGTGCCCTCCCATTTCTTCAAATTTGCGGACGTCGGAATTTTTGTTTCTGGCCCTGCGAAAAGTTATTTTGGCCACCACCGGTGACAAAATCGTTCCCAGGGCCCTGACGGCGGACCGCCACAATTTTCTGTCTTGCTGCCATTGTTGATACAATCTCCATGTGTCAATTGTGTCCACCCCGTTTTGATGTCATCCATTCACATGGGTTCTTGCCGTCTCCTCTCGTCCTCTCTTTCTATTCATTTTACTTTCCAAAAACATACCTGAAATCCATCTTTTCCTTTATAATATGTTCAAAATATTTACATTTTTCTTTTTATTGATTTTGAATTCATCCACACTTGTTTGTTATTCTTTATGATCAGTAAGACTTCTTTGTTGTTTTGTGTTGGTTGCCCACAATATTTGTAAAGTCTTGCTATGTCCTTCTATATACATGATATACCCACTCTTCAAAAAAGTCTCATTTTCTTCTGTAAAAGTCACTGGCGTAATATTACCACAGTTAAAAACATGTTGAGCTACATAATCTTCCATTCTCCAGTGTCTATTTGCATAGCGTTCTAAAAATGATAGCCCTGAAAAAATTGTTACTTCAAAATGTATGATTTATGACTTTAAACAATGAAAAATCTACGAGCATTCCAAATTGACCGGGATTCATCTTGCCATTTCCTCCCATAGACTTACTGTGTTGCAGCATCTAGCCTATTTTATCATCCACCGGTAGCTAGAAATTGCTATTCATTACAATACCTTCGACATTGCCAGCATAACTTCTCCAAACTTTTTGCTATTTTTATGCCGTGTTAATTGACATTGTCCATTTGAACACTATATGCTAGCTCAGAATATCAAAGTTGACAATTTTTTAATTGAAGCCTCCCACATGTTAGCCTATTCTAATTAATGTTCGTAAGCACGTCACGCTTTCTGAGCCCACAACTCACATATAAAACTATACGCATATTGTGATTGGTGCGTATTATTCAAGTTTTCACAGTCTAAATCTTTCTTCCTTTGCTCGACAACTATGGCTGCTTTTGACAATTTCTATCGAGCGTCCTTTAATGAGATCACATACTGGCCAAATAAAACATAGATTATTTTACCAAAACATAATGCAAGACAGATCCTAAAAAGGTAAATGACTGTATTGGGGTCAGTTCTCAACTTGCGGCTGAAACTACTTCTAGCAATCAAGTAAACTAGCATAGGATTCTCCTCGTGAAATCTCTTTGTAGTTCAAGCGTTGCTTACCTCATTTCTAGAATAAACAATCGTCAATATCAACTTCGTAAGCAAGTGAAAACTTGCTGTGATAGGCTCTCTATGGCGCTTTTTTTTCGCTCCGGATAAAAATTAAAAATACTCAATGCTTTTTATGCCTTGATTTCCTTTATAGTGTAAACATAATACAGAAAAATCCTTCAAGGTGGGAGATCCACTGCCTGCTAGGTGTATATTTCAACTCATTTTGCGTTCTTGTCATGCATTTTCAAGTGGCCTTCCCAAGTCATGTCTACTAACCTTTAAGCCGTGGTATTAAAGTTCTGTTACTAGTCGGTATATAATTTTGATCTCTGCTGTGTTCTAAATGATTTGATTCTTGATGCCACTTCTCGGTGTCTGCTTTTCTAGTTGTCTGTTGCCCACTTCTGTCTCCTTAGTTCTGTTCGTTCTGCTCTATAGTATGGTTCTACCTTCGTCTTGATCATGTGTATCTCCCCCCTCGCAGTTGTTGATTCCTTTGCTGATCTGTCATAACATCGTGTCCTCGGTTCGCGCCCCTTCTATCTTCGCCCTTAGTCTTCCCAAATAACTCGTCTCATGGTGCTATTGTACTCTAAATCCTGACATTCACTTTAAAGCTCCATAGTTGACATGAATTCGCGGAGACAATTAAACATGCCGTCTAGAACGCAAACTACCAGTGATCAAGCGAATAAACCAAATGTACACCACGCTGCAGTCGGATCTCCTGGCTTGGAACACGCGTTTGGTCTCCGAGTTTGTCTTACTTGAGGAGAACTCAGCATGAATATACCAACAGTTCTACACTTATCGGGGCAACGATACTATTTAATCCCACTTAGAAGGCCTACCACTACAAAATTGCTATACTTGTCATGGACTCTCTTTTTAAACCCTGAGTCAACTTTTGAAACTACAAAAATTCACAGATAGAATCCCTGCATAGTTACTTGAATTCATAAGACAGTTTTTACCCCAAGTTCATTGAGCCGGTCTTGCCCCAAATCATGCTCATTTACCTATTAAAGTGTATATTATTACAAGCCCGTATTATTGTTTTATTGCGCCAATTATCCCATTTCTTACCCAGTACCCATGAAACAGACACCACACACACACCAAACAAACACACACAACACGCACACACGCACTCACACAAACACAACGCACACACACGCACACACACACACGCACACACACAACCACAAACAAACACACACACACGCACCACACGCCACTCACCACAAACACATGCACACACCGCCACACACACACACGCACAGCACACACACGCACACACACACCACACACACACACCACACACACACACACACACCACCAAACAACATGCCACGCACGACATACACAAACACATTGCACGCCACATACATACACAGACAGACAGACACCACACGGACACCAACATTATGTATATATACATACACCACAGACACGAGTCCACAGACACACACACATCACACACACATATATTATACACATAAACACAGAACACAGACAAAACAGACACACAGACACACATGACACAGACAGACAGACAAGACATGACAGACACAGCACACATCACGCGCGCAGCAGCTCTGTTTATTACCATTCATATCTGGGTGGATTTCTCTACTTTTTGTTTATCTGTCTTCTGATTATATTTGTAAGAGGAATGAAAGAATGTAAATTTTTACTAGAGAATATTCAAGGTCCAAATCGGAGATAGATCCAACATCTGTCTTATACGCTGCAGTTAATGACTTCTTTGTTTTATCTTTTCTTCACAAGAAATCTAATTTTTGAATCAAGTCAGCGATCTACTGCTACCCCATCCCCTCCTCCGCGCAGCCAGGACTTACGCCACTGATCGCCTCAACGCATTTCTGAAATTCTTTTCTGTAATAACTACCCTTTGCTAGCCTATGATTAAAAATGATGCAAGATTAAAAAAATCAGACTCATACTCAAAATGCCATAAAACAAAGAATCATAATTTGCGTGAACTTCGCATTACAGGCCGTGGCTACAAATGAAACGCCTTACTTTAAATCCGGAGTACATTAAAGGAAGTAATTGGGTTGCGCAGGACGCATAGTTTAAACTTTGCAGTTATTCCTAATTCAAGAAAAATATGAAAACAGCAAAATTGCAAAACGCAAAACGTCGCTCTTAGAAATTCAACTTTTGAATCGATGCGCTCTTTATTTATTCATTAATGAAATGGCAGCTGCCAGAAAGATCTCTCCCTCCGTCACACTAGATCGCAT
>JZLH01S0170583.1:9300-33198 GCA_001188425.1 Eucidaris tribuloides | reverse complement strand
TTGGTGCATATGTAACCAATACAGTTGTTTTAGGGTTGCCAGCAAATGTTGCTTGTACTGTTCTTGAATTTATGTACCTGACGGATGATAAAGCATTTTTGGCCATCGGACTTAATAGCAAACCTACTCCACCAATTGCAGCTCCCGTACTGTTTCTGCAGGCGGATGCAGTGATAAGTTGGAATCCCTCAGGATGGTTCTCATACTGAAGTTGACTGTTAGTATGCACTATCCTATGCTCTTGGATGCCAATGACTTCTATCTGGTACTTCTTTGCAAGTGCACAAATTTCTACCTGTTTATTTGGATTCAGTAAAGTTCTTACATTCATAGTTGCAACTGTAATTATTTTCTTACACTTTAAGAATCGTGCTCCCCTACTGCTTCCACCACGATCAGTCGGCGTCCTTCCAGTTGGATTTCGGGTGTCGACGCCATTGATTCCACAAACAAGCGGAGAGGTTTCACCAGTAGGAAATTTAGCAGGGACTTTAACCCTGGTGTCTTTAGTCTTTGCCATCATAATGTCTTTCAATTGCTATTGTTCTGCTGGAGGTCGCAACTCCTTTCCAGCAGTTGTCCGATGGCCGTTGGGATATGGATCCTCATCCGCCCTTCTGCCGTTGGAGGTAAGCCTCTCATCCGCCAAGGGTCAAGGACAACCCTTAACAGCAAACAATCGCCGCATAGGACAAGTGAAGGCTGCCCCAGAGCCCCGTCAGTTAATCCAGCCGCAAAGCCAGACAATCCAGGTGGCACGCGGCTAAGGTGTACTACTCCTGCACTACATCTAAGCCTTCAAGGACGTGGGGATGGGTACTGTAAGATAGGCGATTAAGGACAGCTGGGCTTACATAATCTGCCTTCTGTACCTACAACCAGGAGGTTGGAGTTGCGCATCATTACAGCAATGCAATGCATATCTGATTTAGGCTTGTTACTACAATAACTTAAGAACCACTGATCGGATTGGGTACATGTATGCATGAGGCATTCAAATTTAGGTGCAGTGTAGTGGGTAACAAACATTTGAAATTTGCACAGGAGTGCAGAGGCATACCCATCGACTGCAATGCAGTCAAATTGTTTGGTTTTCTTGTTTGTTCGTCTGGCAATCTGTCTGTTCATTCATTCATCCAATTATCCTTTATAATGTTAAATTTAAAATTTGTATCGAAAAATGTTCAGATAACAAAATTGGCAAGAAGAAAAATAGTGTTGAATATCTGTACCCAACTGTGGAAACTGCTTTAGAAAGTAGTGTTTACATATATCAAATGTACCCTGCATACATAATTCAAAAGTTTAATGAGAATCTAGCAGAAGGTTGATATTTGCTAGTCCATTTCAAAGTTGATCGATTCTGTTAAATCTCAAAAGTTGTTCAAAGTTCTCTGATTTTTTTTTCCAATATTGGAAGTGGATGATTTAGGACAAATTTAGAAAATTATAGTAATGCCAATTATACCATGAAGTGCTAGTCACACTTGGAGAAAAAAAGTATACTTTTCAAAATACCCCCATGATTACTATTCATGGGTCAAAGGTTATACAGGTTCAGGAAGTAATGGGTTGGAAGGGAAATATGTACAAAAAGTTTGTGGTTTCGATTGTCAAAGGTGTGTAACACGAACTGCCTCTTGAGATTTTGACCATGTAAAACAAAACAAATATAGCTAGCCGTAACCTAACATCCTTGGTTCATATAGAGTACCAGCAGTTATCTTGAAGAGCCCTTCTTATCTGTATGTTGTGTGTTAATCTAGTGCAGAGCTGGTAGTGTGGATACCGTCTCGTTTAGTTGCACCTATCAGTTATAGCAATTGTATTGGAATTTAGTCAATGTAGCTCTGGAGTCCATGTCAGTTCAGGACAAAGTGTTACACAATAAGTAGTACCGTTCATGGTAGACTACTGATATATCGTGAATAGAAAGTAAGTAGAGATTTTAGTGCAGTTATTAAATCTGTGCAAGTATGGATATGAGGGGTCTTTTTCACTGATGACCTTGTGGGCAAAGTTACTTTATTTTTGGTTTGTTTGTCAAAAAGAAATGTCTGTATTTTCAAAAGATCTTTTACATACAGTATTCCCATTGTCTAAGTTTTCATCTTTTATAACTATAGAATGTGGCTCATGTGAAAAGTTAAAAAAGTTCTGTTGATATTATGCTAAATGTATGCCAGCTGTCCCTTGGCCTGTGTCTTTTCCTTTTGATGTAGGGGTTCCCAGTCAGTGCTGTTCTTGTAATGTTTGGGTTAGGTTTTCAGAGGGTACACCCTATCCATCTCAATTGCTCAATTATGCATATGGGTCGTGCAAATTCAAATTTATTTTTCGGTTTTCCGTTTATTTTGTTCTCATTGCATCACATTTCAGATCGAAACCAGTCTGGAGAATGATGTGGCATACCGAGTTCTGAGCCTGGAGAGTGACACGCAACGTGAGCGGCGCCACCTACCGATACGACAGTCCAGTCTGACGCAGGTCAGAACGCCTGATAGTCTCAGCTCAATGCTGGAAGAGGAGAGTGGTGAGTAGATAATGTGTAGATAGATAGATAGAAAGATAGATAGATAGATAGATAGATAGATAGATGTACAGTGTGTCTCAAAAAAATTGTGCAAGTGAAAACCGCCCTCTTTGGCAATTAGAAAATACTCTTGTGACATGCTGCTTATGTCGACGTAAAGTGCATAGTCTTAGCTTTCAAATACCGTTAGTTTTGTTTAATTTGCTTGTCTTAATCTTGAGATATGTAAATTTGAATAAGAAAGGGTAAAATCGCGATTGTGCCACTTTTACTACAGTCCCGAGTAAAAGTGACAAAATTGTGATTCCACCCTTTTGTTGTTGACAACATATCTCGAAATTAAAACAAGCAAATTGAACAGAACAAATGGCATTTGAAAGCTAAGACTTTGTCCTTGGCGGTGATGTAAGCATAATGTCACCAGAGTATTTTCTAATTGCTGAAGAGGGCGCTTTTTACTTGCAGAATTCTTTGAGACATGCTGCGGCACGTCCCAAACAATTGTTCAAGTGAAAAGCGCCCTCTTAGACAGATAGAAAATACTGCTGTGACACGTGTTTATGTCAACATCAAGGGCTAAGTCTTAGCGTTCAAATGCTGTTTGTTCTGTTCAATTTGCTTGTTTTGATCTCGAGATATTTTGTAAACAACAAAACGGTGGAATCACAACCGTGTCACTGTTACGGGAAGAGGGCCTCATGCTATATTGACTGTAGTAAAAGTGGCACATTTGTGATTTTACCTTTTTGTTGTCAATTAAACATATCACTGGATTGAAACAAGCAAACTGAACAGAACAAACAGCATTTTAAAGCTAAGACTATGCCCTTGATGGTGATGTAAGCATGACGTCACAAAAATCTTTTCTCTTTACCTAAGAGGGCGCTTTTGACTTGCACATTATTTTGAGACACACTGTAGATAGATAAATAGATGGCTAGATAGAAAGATAGATAATAAATAGATAGATAGATAGATAGAATGCCTGATAGTCTCAGCTCCATGCTAGAAGAGGAGAGTGGCAAGTGGCCCTGTATTGTTACATGATATAATCTATTATCTCTGAATCAAATCTGTAATTTAAAGGGGAGTGAAACCCAGACATGTATAGATCTGCATTCAGAAAACATAGAACAATAAGAGAAAGAAAATAGTGAATGTTTGAGTAAATTTGACTAAACTGTTTAAGAGTTAGGGATATTAAAATTTTGTTTAATCTTCATAATGGAAGATTCTTAAATTGGCAACTCCACGACTTTTGGAGATGGAAGTGTGGAGAAACTCCTTATTACATGTAGACACATTTTTGCTGGGACATATTTGTAGGACAAGCAAGATAAAATCAGTGTTTTGATTTTAAGAAAAGTGAGAATAAGGGAAAGTCAGTCTATTGTTTATATTTCAAAAACTGGAGATCGAATGACAATTTTGAACACCGTATTTCTACCTATCTTTCTTTTACTGGATCAAGTCTGAATAAAAAACAATAACCTATGCAAATCAAGAACTCTGTCTTTAAAGCCAAGGTATAGTTTTGGTAAATGGTATAAAACGAAATTCTTTGCAATTATATTTTTTAGATACACCCATATGATCTAACAATAACCTGAAAATTGCTCGCTCTGAAACCCTCCCATTTTTTAGAAATTCATCAAAATGTAAAATCTGGGGGGGGGGGGTGGGTGGACCCCCCAGATTTCTCATAGGTAATGTACATACCGCTAAGTGCTCTCCTTTAATTTAGATATTCAGTAGGTTTGATGTTGTTTTCTGATGTCTGGGGTGACAATAGAATACTTCGTGAAAGATTGACAAAAATTTTGTTTGATCGACAAACTATAAACTATAAAACGATAAACTATACTTGGGCTTTAAATGTTTTGATTGACCGTAATTAAATTCCTTCCTTCCACCCCAGATGATGACGAGCCGCTGCAGAGCGGGTCCGGCAGCGTGGGCAAGGACTGCGAGGAGTCCATCCTGCTGAGCTGGGGGGACCTGCTGGCCAGGTGGCGGGTCAACCTCAGCGTGAGGCCCAAGCAGCTGAAGGGGCAGGTGCGGAAGAGCATCCCAGAGGCGCTGCGGGGGGAGGTGTGGCAGCTGCTGGCCGGGGTGCACGAGAGCGAGAGCCTGCTGGAGGACTACCGCATCCTCATCACCAAGGTAAGGGATGGAGGTGTCTGAGTGGCTGAGTGGTAGAATGCTCGTTTCCCAATCTAAGGGTAGTGGGTTCAAGTAATTGAAGGGGCAGGCAGGAAGAGTATCCCCGAGGCGCTGCGGGGGGAGGTGTGGCAGCTGCTGGCCGGGTTGCACGAGAGCGAGAACCTGCTGGAGGACTACCGCATCCTCATCACCAAGGTAGCAGATGTTTGTTTTTATACCCCCCCCCCCCAAACGAAGTTTGACAGGGGTATATGATGCACTACGCACTACTCCAGGATACCATTGTACCCCAGTGAACTGTGTTGTGTAGCGTCCTCTTGTGGAAGGCCTTCTACTGGTCCTAATTTTTCTACTTCTTTGTGAAGATCCTAATTTCTTATTTTTGCCCTTATTTTCGTACTTTTTGTCAAATAAAAAAACCCTTAGTTTGCAATAGGTTTAATATTTGTTTAGAGCTGAGTAGTCTTTACAGGTTCTTGCTGAGAGTACTGTAACTACCATCATCACCCGTTTGTGAAGGAAAATTAGCTTCCGCAGATTTTAGCTTTGCCGGTTCTATCTTCCTTTAACTACAGACAAATAATTATCCCCCCCCCCCAAAAAAAAAAAAAGTTTGGGGGTATGTAGGATGTAGGAACCATCCTGTCTGTGTGTTGTCTGTCTGTGTTTCCATGTCCATGTACCTTGTAAGCATAACTCCTCATAAACGGTTAGCTGGATTTTGATAAAACTTTACACAATTTGCTGAACACCACCTAAAAATTTGCATAAAGCAGGGCTGGATGCAAGGGGTACGTGGGGTATCAGTCTATTAACCTTGTAAGAGGAGTTTAATAAGCTAATGAAAACTTGAAACTATGTGAATAAAGTTGAATTAATATTAAGATGATTGGTAATTGTCACCCCAATATACTCTACCAAGATGATGTTGAGGAGTGTTGGGTATCTTCTACAAAGTCACTCACATTTCAAGTTATCATATTTTTTTAGACTTAACATTTTGATGTTTGAACAGTTCACTCACAATCTTCTATAAATGTAAGTCCAGTTAACTTCTGAAACTGTTACATTGTTAAAAAGATAAAAACATGTTTGATCTCTAAGATCTAGGATTGATTTTCCCGTAATTATTGTGTGTCATTTATGTACAAGTGTGTTCAATGCATATATTGATGATTGACAAGTGAGTGTGTCTCAGTTTTATTTATCCACGACATAAGCCGAGCATTTGAGAAATGGACTGTAGTTTTATTTATTTATTTATCTATTCATTTATTTATTAATTTTTTAATTAATTCATTAAAGGGAGAAGGCACCGGCAACTAACAGGCATAAGTTAAGAAAACATTTGAGTTCTTGCCAACCAATCAGATCGCACGTACACATTGCTGAGATGCATGCCACCCGACGTGGTGTTAGTCCCAGCGCGCAAGTAAATTGTATGCACCGTTGAATTCGATAAGCTTCTCTTCCCTATGACTCTGCAAGTTTATCTTAAGACAAGGCTTGCAAAGACATAAAATAAACACAAATTAACTAATTTATAGGGCCTTGCTAAGTGTGAGTGTCACACAATAGCCCTTATTTAGGCTGTATTTATCACCATATACCATAATTCTCACAATACTCTCAATGCCTCCTTATTTCTTAACTTATGCCTTTTAGTTGCTGGTGCCTTCTCCCTTTAATGGGTCATGTAGCTCATGCTTGACAGCCCGAAGGCTGAATTGTGCATGGCACTCAATATTGGACCATGTATCCTTCAGCAAGGCAGCAGCTATACAGCGCCATAGAAGGGGCCCGGAGAATGTTGATAGTGTTGAAATGGCTATCACATCAAGTTTTCACTCTTCTCTTTTCGATGAAGTATGTGGGTTCTTTTACGTGCTGAGGTGTTTCTGTCTCAACATGGGATTTCTGGCTTTACGTCCTATCCGAGGGATGGGGTAATGGGAATAAAGTGCCTTACCCAAGGACACATCCGCCATGGCGTGGGCTCGAACCACGGACTTCTATGTCAGGAAGCCAAGCTGTTATCCACTTAGCCATGATACCTCCCCTTTCTTTATGTCTTTATTTTAAAAATAAAAAATTTGTCCTGACACCTGCAAGGCTTCCCATTAACTTTGGGCAAAGCGTCATCATCATAGCAACATTTGATACAGTGTACTGCAAAATTGAGATGTAAGGTTACAAATGCATGAATTAATTGCGATGTTGGTGTACTAAGAAATTAATGCAGTTAACCATTACATTTTAACATGCCAAAGTCATAGATCTGCACCATTTGATACACATAAAATCCATAGAGGTTCAAATTCTGAGGCATGTTAATTGAGTTAAGAGATATCAAAAGCAGTTGGCTTACAAGTATTTCTAATGTGGGGATTCGTATCCAACAATGAAGTAAGCACAACTAAAAGAGACATCTGTCTATACATTCTGTCTAAACACAGGACCGGAGTTGGTGATTTAAATCATGCTTTTTCTTGAAAAAAATTAGTGATTTAATAGTAATGATAAAAGTAATAATAATGATGATGACGATGATGTTGATGATGATGATTATGTCTTATTTATAGGGTAGCCCCTCAGTGACAAGCACTGTTCTCCTAGAGGGTCCTGCAACTACTATTTAAATCAAATAAATTGAATTATTGATTTGAATCATGATTTGAATCACCCCTTCATTTTTTTTATCAATCACCAACCCTGTAAAAGACACTTTAACCATTCTGCCCCATGTACTTTCTGTACAGGTTTAACTGTTATTGGTTATGATTTGAAGCTTTCTCTGAGCAAATGTCTGGAGTGCAGAATATGAAGAGCGCCATCTATTGACGAGCACTCTCCTACACTTTGTTATGCGTGTACTTGTAGCTGTCTTTGAGCAAATGTCTGATTTCAGAATATTAAAGAGCGCCCTCTGTTGATGAGCACTCTCCTACGCTTTGATCACGTGGAGTAGATTCAGAATTAGTGTGCAAGCACAAACACTTGCAATCATGGCCAGCGTGTGGTACAGGATCTTAACTGTTACCGTGTCACCTGCAAAGATTTGCCCCACAAATATTAACCTTTCATTCAGTGGTAAAAGAATTTTTAAAAATGTGATACTGATTTCATTACTTTCTGCACTAGACAAAGTAGAGGAACAGACCTAATTAAATCGATCATAAACTGGTATGGTTACATTGGATATTTTCCTATAAATCTTGAGATTTTTATCACAGATATTTTTTTGTGAAAATAGATAACTTTCCAAAATTTATTATAACTTCAGAAATATTTGCAGAGTTCTAATATAAGTTACATTTTTAGAAAGGGTGTGTGTACTACAGCATGTCTAAAAAAATTATGCAAGTGGAAAGTGCCCTCTTTGGCAATTAGAAAATACTTTTGTGACGTGATGCTTACATCAACGTCAAGGGTGTAGTGTTAGTTTTCTAATGCAGGTTGTTCTGTTCAACTTGCTTGTTTCAATCTCAAGATATGTTTAGTTAGCAACAAAAAGGTAAAATCACAATTGTGCCACATTTACTACAGTCAATGAGAGCATCAGGTCCTCTTCCCAAGTAAAAGTGGCACAATTAATTTTGCTCTTTGTGGTTAATTGAACGTATCTCAAGATTAAAATTAGCAAATTGAGCAGAACAAATGGCATTTGAAAGCTAAGACTATGCCCGTGACTTTTATGTAGGGCCTAAGCATTACATCACAAAGTATATTCTAACTGTCAAAGAGGGCGCTTTTCATGTGAACAATTATTTTTTAGACATCTTCAGCTATGTCTATAATCTGTAACTTGTGTACACCACCTTTCTTCATCATGCTTGTGAAATATGATCTGTGAGGGTAAAGTCGTGAAATATAAACCACACACTAAAATTAAATCAGATCAACTTTACCATACATATCTTTGATCTGTCAGACTTTCATTCTGCAGGGATTCCCCCTACTTTTGTTTGACCTAAATGTCAGTGAGCCCACTCTGCCTCTCAGCATTTCAATTGTTTTCCTGTACAACCTGCTTTCAAAGTACTTGCCTTAGTTTGTTTTCTCAAATTTCTTTCTCATAGCCTTGCCCCCCCCCCCCCATGCTCCACCCCCTTCCCCAATTTTATCTATTAATCTGTCAGTCTATCTGTCATTCACACTGTCTAAGATTGTGTCTGGAATATGTCCCAGAAGAAATGTCAATGTTAATTGCTGATATTGCCCGATATCATCTATATTTGAAAGTGAAAAATTCTATTCCTGTTCAGCCTGCTTTCCAAGTACAGTGTACTAGCCTTTGTTTTCACATCAGTTACTTTTTCATAGCCCCATCCCCCACTCTCCCCCTCACCTCCATTACTGTACATCTATTAATCTGTCAGTCTCTCTGTATTCACTCTGTCCAAGATCGTGTCTGGAATATGTGTCCCAGAAGAAATCTCCTGGATGTCAATGTTGATTGCTGATATTGCCTGATATCATCTTTATTTGAAAGCGAAAACTATTCCTGTACAGCCTACTTTCCAAGTACAGTGTGTTAGCCTTTGTTTTCACTTCACTTACTTTCTCATCGCCCCATCTCCCACCCCCCACCCCCCACCCCACCCCCATTACATCTGTCAATTTGTCAGTCTCACTGTCTTTCACTCTGTCAAAGATCGTGTCTGGGTTTTGTACATTTCCTGAACCTAACAGACCCAGAGAGTGAGAGAGTACCTAAAACTTGAGAGTATCAGAGATGAGAGAGTACTAGAGTAAATCAGTTGTCACACGATGTAGCAAACGAAAAGAGATTGTGACGTTTTGGTATTTTGCTATTGTTCGGAGTGCTGGCTGTGCTACTATTGGCCGCTACAGAGGCCAAGGGGACAATAGCAGCAGCATCGTGGCGCCAACCAATCACGGGGGCGCTCCCGGTGTGGTTAACCCTACCAACCGCTATAAAAAGCATGTGCACGGCGCTCGTTCTACATTGCCTGATGAAGGCTAGCAGTTGCAGCTGAAACGTCGCAATCTCTTTTCGTTTGCTACATCGTGTGACAACTGATTTACTCTAGTACTCTCTCATCTCTGATACCACATGATCAACATGTTCCGATATATTTACCTAAAACTTGTCCATTTAGGCATCATGGGTGTATGCAAGGGGGTTCGTGAGGGTTATATGCCCATTTGCTGTTGTTTTATTGTAAAAAGGTCCGAAAATTATGATCATGCACCCCCTCCCTTGAAAACATCCTGGTTACATCCCTGGGCAGAGTATGTTCTTGTATTGAAAGTAGGTCACAGTGACCTCATGTCAGTCCAGCCATCTGAATGTGTGTCTGGATCTTATCTACTCTGTACAGTATAGGACTTCCAATTCCCATACCCGAGACCTGGGTATCGGTAGGGGGAAAAGCTGTCATGTCATGTTTCTAAAATTAGGTTGTTGTATCCTGTGTCCATACATTTATCAGGTCGTCAAACTCAAGAAATCGTTTTACTTTATATGTATTCATATTTATGTTTTTTTTGGGGGGGGGTGGGGGCCTAGCAATGAGCAATTCCATAAACATTTTTAACTCAGCTGAGCCGAATGCCGAAGTGAGCTACTGTGATCGTTTTTATCTGACGTCCATCGCTCATTGTATGTAAACTTTTCGGATTTTACAAGTGAACCAATGAAGTTGTTTTTGTGAAGATTAAATATGGATTGATGTTCTATAATTTTGTGGCCATTTATGTTATCCCTTAGAGTAAAACACAGACATGATGAAGATTTTTTTTTGTCAAGGTGACTTTGATAAACATTCTGACTCATTTCTCCTGTTGCAAGACTTCATCACATGTGGCCTGTTCTAATTATGGAAATTACGAACTTGACCCCTTTAAAGGCATTGCATAACAATGTTTCCAGTTTTAAAAATCTGAGCTACATGATTTCCCATGCTACCAGTGTCTCTGATATGGTCTAAAAATGAAGCCCTGAAAAAAATTGCAGTTTAAAACGATCATGAAGTGTTTTAAAAAAGTGAAAATCATTGAGAGACCATTCCAGCTTTCCCCTATAGATTGCTGTGTTGCAGAATTTCCTATCGGCTGAGAATAGATAATGTGCCAGTTTGTATCTGCACATATTGTACTAGTGACAGCATAACTGTCCAAACTTTTATGTTCTAGGGTGTTTATTTGTCCATTCAAACACTTTTAGATATGTCAGATAGCAAAGTTCGATAATCTTTTAAACGGGTCTTCCACAGTGTTATATAGCGTCTTTAAAGGTGGGGAATCTCATTTGCAACCCTCCCATAACATAGCAAAACATTTTTCATGCCCGTAGGCTATTTATAAAGGACTTGCCTGTGAACTCTGAAGATCAGAAATTACCAACATTTTGAAAAATGAAGAAAAAAAATCAATAGTAGTTGACCTACTTCTGTGCTGGCATGTGTCAGGCACAAAAGGAATGCAAGGTCATCTACGCATTGCACCTATTGCACCTAGCTCTCAGTGGCACTCTCCATGGAGGTAAAAAGAGACCTGCATACACTGTCTTAGAATAGACTAGTGCTACTAATAGAATTCTTGTCACTAGAGACAATAAAATCAAATTGAAGTTTAACGTTTACTATAATTAACACTAAAACTGCATTTCTAGCTCCTACACTTAGCTAAAGGTTCTTAAATAATTTTTTCTTCTATATACCAGTGTATATGCACAATGTTAAATTCTAGGCATGCAAAAGAAACACCCGGCCTTTAAAGCACCTTTTCTCTTCCCCACCCTTCTTTCCCCTCCCCCCCCCACTTTTTTATTGTCAAAAATATGACTAGTATCCTGTCACTATCAAGTAGCTTGTGGTCGAACCAAATATGGTATGAAAAAAATTTACACCCTACTGTCCATTAAAAATAGAATCTTTTAACACTTTAAATGCAAACTAAAAATGGAAAGTCCGGTGTAGGGAGGTACAAAAAGGTCACTGGTGCCTCGTATTTGTTGGTGAAGCTGAGAAAAAGGTCATTGCTTACTGTAAGGCTATGTCTGGATATTCAGTTCCGTTGCTCGAAGGGCCAAAATTATTGTACAATTGATGGTTTATCTATAGGCACCGCAGAGAGTTTGCGAGACCTCAGGTGAGCGCCATGTCCCCCGGGGCTTTTGTTAAGTAAGTTGAATGAGGACACAATTTTAATGTCATGCGTGTCTCTGTATGAGGTTTATACGTCTGCAAGCACACTCAGACAAAATTCTAC
Source organism: Eucidaris tribuloides (assembly GCA_001188425.1). Lineage (NCBI taxonomy): Eukaryota > Metazoa > Echinodermata > Echinoidea > Cidaroida > Cidaridae > Eucidaris > Eucidaris tribuloides. The sequence continues at coordinate 21,266 of JZLH01S0170583.1, read as the reverse complement.
AGTGACTAGAGCCAAGTCTAATATGGTGACTCAGTGCATCTTGTCAGAAACAGCTGTAACAGTGGACGTATGGAAGAAGTAGTCTACAGCAATGATTGTTCAGACCCAGTTTTGCACACTACGACCCCCAAGGGTTTGACCTGGCACACTAGCCATTACCGTACCTGTTGTCCAGAAACATAATTGTATCAGTGAATTCACAAAGGGCCTAAGTCGACATTTGTTTACATGCGAACTTGTGCCCTTTGTAAATTCACCAATTTAATTATGCTCATACTTGCGTCTCAGTACCTGCAACTCCTATTCATTGAACACATTTCAAAGTGGACATAAATTGAAAAAATGAACGTGGAATTTTGAAACTCCATAGGGGGAAAAAAGCGATTTTTCATTGTTCATTGAAGACATTTTAAAGTGGACAGATTGAAAAAAATGAATGTGGAATTTTTTCGACTCCATTGTGGAAAAAAAATTTTGATTTTTTTTTTTTTTAATTGATATTGCGCAAGAAAGATGTGAAGTCACAATGAATCCCACTGAAATAAAAAAAAACATAGACGCCACGTTCCTAGCCCACGCGACTGTCTTAACCAAAATCGTGATCCTCGCTGTGACATCTTGCGGCAATTTTCGACACTTCCTGCCATCAAGGTTCCACAAGGGGAAGCGCAAACCCCGTCAGGAGAACCGAATAAGAATCGTGAGTCACTCAACCTGGGATATTTATGGGTCGGTGTTGACAGCGCCTGATGTCTTTTGTTCTCGTTGGTTGTCTGTGACCATTTTTAAAGGGGTGCTGTGAGGGGGCCAAACATTGACTTTTTCGTGTATCTCTTTGACTCCCAGTTCCTTCGGGTGATGGTTTGAATCGTTGGTTGGTGGGATCATTGTTGTGAACAGGCGGTGTCATATGAAAATATGTGTGCGACGAGGGGGGGGGGCATTGTTGGAAGTTCTATCTCCATTGGCTGATGAGATCATTGTTATGAACATGCGGTGTCATGTGAAAATATGTATGTGAATAATTGTACATCAAGTTGGAAAGTTCTATCTCCTAATTTATCTTTTTGCCTGAATAAAGCATGTGTTTACCAAACAACTAGGGCAGAAAGAATTTCAAAGATTAGACACGTCAAAACAGAATATTCAAAGATAAGTAGAGAAGACATGGAAGAGGCAAGTGGAGGGAGGGATAAGGGCAATTTCTGTGGGTGGGATATAAATCCGGCCATCCCCATAATCGGGGACAAAACTGGATTTGAAATCTGGATTATTACTTTACTCAGTAAATGAGAATAACTTGAAATTCATGATCAAATTAAAAATTGAAATCCTATCAAGTCAATTGTGGTATTTTTAACATAAAGCTGCTTTTGACTAACAGATTAATGTAAGCTTATCTTTTTGAAATTATCTGTGCATTCACAGACATTCATACGATCTCAACATTAATCCCTAGTCCTCTTTCCCCTGCCATTGTTAATCTGAATAACTCCTTATTGGATATTTTATGGGGATTGAATTGTATACTCATATTATGCTCAAATTACAGTGGAGCTAACCACAAACTCTACAGTTTAACCAATAGATCATTGAAACACACCTTCATTACACTCCTATTCACTCTTAACGGGGCGAGTTGGTTCAGTTGTAGAACGTCTGCTTCTGGTCCGGGAGGTTGCGGGCTCGAGCCCTGACCGGGTCATACCAAAGACCATTATAAAAGTGGTAGCTATTGCCTCTAGCTTGGCGCTGGGATATATAGATGGTGTAGGGACCTCCAGAGGACTAACCCCCACTGCAGTCGAACTGTCTTGCAGCCATGTTTCGTAGGGTTACTGAAATGGAGATAGGCGCCGCTCGATGTTCCACTGTAGGAGCGGGAGGGGTTTAACCTTTTTAGCTCACCTGAGCCAAAGGCTCAAGTGAGCTATTGCGATCGCTTTTCGTCCGTCGTGCGTCGTGTGTCGTGCGTCGTGCGTAAACTTTTACACATTTTCAGCTTCTTCTTCAAAATGCATGATCGGATTTGGCCCAAACTTGGCAGGTATGATCCTTAGGGGGTGGGGATTCAAGGGTCCTCAAATGGTACACCTGGTCCCCCTGGGGGCCCAGGGGCAGGGCCCAAAAGGGCCAAAAGTAGGTAGTTTTCAAACATCTTCTTCTCTAGATCCAGAAATAGTTTAGTTAAGCCACTTTGTGTATAGATACCTCTATATGTGCTGAATAAATGTTCCTCATGAAAATGCCCAGGGTGGCCCCGTTTGGCCCCTAAGGGGGGCAAAAGTTTGGGGGTAGGGCCCTATGGGAAAATTCACATCACATCAATGGATTTAGACCAAACTTGGTGGGAATGCATGATCCTCAGGGGGAGGGGATAGAGGGTTCCTGGATTGGTACACCAGGCCCCCCTGGGAGCCCAGGGGATAGGGCCCATAAGGGCCCAAACTAGGTAACTTTCTAACCACAAGCCCATTTGTAACCAAACTTGGGTGGTAGATGCGTGACAGGGACCTCAATGTTATTTGGGGGTCAAAGGTCACATATGTAGGTCAAAGTCAAATGAAGTCAAATGATAGAATATACCTGCAAGTTTTTTCTTTGGTTGGTATTGGGCCATTTGTGACTAACTTGGATGGTATAATTTTAAATTGGGGTCAAGGTCACATAAGTAGGTCAAAGGTCAAATGTTAAGATACTACATGTAGGGCGTGCCTTGTTTTATAAAAATGGATGTTACAATTTGATTTAACTTAGCAAAATCAGCTATATGGCAAGGGGATGCAAGGTTTTCCAACTGGTTCATTTGGCTACATTGGTGCCCAGATATCAGGCTCCAAGGGCCAAAACTATATGTATAACTGATGTTTTTTCTATGGGTACCATAGAGAGTTTGCGAGACCTCAGGTGAGCGTCGTGCCCCCGGGGGCTCTTGTTTTTTTTACTTCTTTAGATACATGTATAGTTACATTTCAAGCTCTTATACTGTCAATGGTTTCAATATAATGAGATTTGATTCATTCCAGTACCAAGATTTGAGGGATTGTTGGTAGCCTGTACAGATTTCTGTTCCTTCGGAGGCAATGATTGAGCTCTCTGGAGATTCAGCTATATTCAGCTATTTTCTTGGTAATGCCAAAAATAACCCTTGAAAGTGAAACTAGACCTCAAAGCGTTTCCATTACTCCCATTTTTAGTCCCCAGCCCATCCAAGTTCTTCTTTAACACCGATCGCCGCAAGAAATAAATCCCGTTTCTGTACGGAAAGTCAATGTCTAGTGTAATTAGGAGGGGGGCTGACTCACCGAACTCTTTATTAATTGTACCCTGTTTTGTGGGTACGTTTTGGAAGTGTGTGTCACTGACAGTAGTTGACAAGTCTGGCTGGATCACATGCGTCACTCACCTGATGTTGGGGTCAAAGGTCAGGGCTGGCATGTATTTTCCATGACCCAGAGCAGAGGGTGGAGCTGGTAATTGTTTTGAAATAGTTTGGAAACATTCACTGATATTCTCTAAATAAAAGTTTACAGTAGTCCAAAGGTTACCCAACTACACATCTGTCAAATTCTTCACACTGTTGTGAAGTTTTAGGTTTCAGTGACTGTTTTCATTTCACGTTTGGGACAAAAACATCACCTCTGTGTTATCAATACTTACAAGGAGATGTTAGTAACTGGTCAAAAAGAACCAATTAGCTGTTTTACAATAATTCATGTATTATAAGGAAGTAAAAAAAATTGTTAGGTCAAAACAAAAAGACTATTATTTCAACACTGATATTAGTGATTGAGATTTTGTAAATCAGGGGCTATATACTGTACATATATTTCAAAGAATAATTAACTACTAATCACTATCAAATTCTTCAAAATGTGTTTTTTAGGTTTTATGACTGGTTTTGTTTCACTTTGGGAACAAAATATTAGTCACTCTGTAGTTAATGCAAGAAAATGTTGGACTGATTGATCACTACTGAGTTTAAGAATCAAAGCTATTTCACTGTAATTAAAGTATTATAAGGAGGCAAAAATCAAGACTTGTGAAAACAAAAAATGCTATCGTTTTCACCATCGATACTACTCATTACTAGTGAGTAACTTGTCGCTAAATTTCCGGGTATAATTATATTGTATCATCAAATTGGATGGTGTATTTTCAGTGTACACAGAAATATTTACTTATGCTCCTTATGAAAATATTAGACTTGGCTTCGACTCGTTAGATATTTGTCATTTAGTCATACAATATTTCTCAATGTCTACCTCAATGCCACCCGCAACTATGTAAACTCTGTTTGCAATGTTCAGATGTACTCCTATCTGTCTTATCCTACTTTGTAAATAATTTGGATTAATACACCGGCTGGTGTCTTAACATGAAAATACTCAAACCTGACAGCCGAGTTGCACGCAACACATAATCCAACTGAGGGAAATGACCCAATTCAACGGCCCAGATATCTAAAAATGGAGCTTTTTGATCTGAAAAGTGTCACATCGTATACACCGTAGCGTGCTTCAACATTGATAGATGCCGCCATTTGTCCGGGTTGGTTGACTATGGTTGTCATGGCAACGGAATGTGACCCAGTTTAACCCTCCAAGGGAGTTGGAAGTATTCATAATCATTCATAGGGTAAACTTTCATATAAACGTAATACATAATCTACAATTTCAATTGGACTCTCATACTATTTCTACATTTGAACTCCAATGATCTTTGACCTTTTGCACACAGCAACCAAATTATGACTGCAATTATGATTGCTATCGGGTAATTCCAAAAATAAGGGACCTAGTTTTTGACATTTTTTGTGTCCCATTTACGTAGTGTAACCACAACTTTTATGAGGCTCTGAGTAAAGATGCAAATGGTTGATTAAAATCTTAAGGTGATTGTGAACATGATATTGCATCATGATGCTAATAATCACCTTTAAATCTCACTATTTGTATTGCTTCTCAGAGCTATTACAAAATGTGGGTTCCCAATGTAAGCAGGACACCCAAAATGTTACAAACTGGGTCAGTAATTTATGGAATTACCCAAACACGTTTACTTCAGATATCTTTTCTTGTTTTTCTGTTTATAAGTTTTGACATGAAGTTTCTGAAACTGGTGAATTACATGTGTAGCAGATTTTTGGTGGCAAAGACTTTAATATCTTCACAGACATGGCTCACTGTTTGAAGAGCTTAAAAAATGCCAAAAGATCTACCCAAATGTGGTTATTACTTTTGAGCATGCAACCTCAGTTATTGGCTAAACATGTGACATAAAGACTGGAAAAAATCTCACAAGAGTGTGAAAATCGCAAGAAAGCATTATACATTGTTGATATCAAATTTTCCAGTTGTTAAAAGGCAGTGTCCAGTTTGGATGAATGGTATAAAATTATATTTTCTCCAATCAAGGTTTTTAGACATTCCTATATCTTCTATCAATTCCCTGAAAATCACAAACCCTGTAACGCAAGTACATAACTTGCAAACAGGTTATGGGCTGCCGATTAAAATGGTCTTTATTCAAATTTTAAAATGAAATTGTATGCCGTGACAAGAACAAGAGATCCCTTAATCCCTAAGACATGCCAATCACCCCGTTCTCCTGGGGTAGAAAATGTTCAAAGGCAGTCCAAGTGATTATGATTGGCAATGCTGGGTGCACGGGAAGCTTTGCTTTCAAGGGGGGATGGTATTTTCCGGTTTATGCCAGTTTTTTTTTTCCTACCACACAAGTTCGAGTCTGTCACGCAAAGAGAGAAGGGGTGAGCGAAAGTTCAGCAATTGTTTGGATATTAAAGACAATATTTCACATTGTGAAGGTTCAGGGTTTTTTTTTTAAGTCAAACATTGATGTCTGAGCTTTGTGATGGTGTTGAATGGACGTAGACACCATGGAATAAAAAAACTCTAGAAAATTATGATGCTACTATTAGCAAGATCTGCCTGTATGGATGAATATTATACATTCCATGAACTCTTTATCACAGTGCTCATTCTATGGTCGAGAACGCGTGTGGTCAAAACTAGTCATTCGTAGAGTTTCACCTTTTGGTTTTGAAGTACAATTGTTTTTTTCAGGGCTCTTTATTGTTTATTTTATCAGAGGCACTAATAGCATGAAGGATGCACAGCTGAGATTTGTTATTGAGACTGTAAACATTAATGATCAGAAAATACCAGCAAGTTTGCAACAAACATTAATGTGTCTCCACACTTTTTGCCTCAATTGGAAAGAAGGAAAAAAATCTGTAGGCTAGACACCTTTTAATGATAGGCAATAGAATAGTTCATAAATATCAAATGCTTATTGACATGTACAGTATTTGTTAATCACAATTGGTAAGATATTTGTACATTTTTTTTTCTCTCACTTGATGATTAAAAGCTCACCCAATCGGGCGAGTAAATTTTAAGATTTTGAACTTTTACTTGCCCAACATGAATTTTACTTGCCCCGGGCAAGTGGGCAAGTACTAGTGTCGAGCCCTGGCTAATGAAAACTATTAAGTCAATGCAAGAAAATCAGACTCTTCATTAGCCGTCACCTGTACTACTTGCATGGGATCAGTCAACTGATCAAATCCCTAAACTGATTTCATGAAAGATGGATGTTTCTATTCAAGTACTCAACTTTTGAACCCTTTCGTCAGTACCACGCCTGGAACATTGTATGCAAGTCTAATTGTCATTGTTGCTACAATAGTAAACCATACTCGATAACATGAGGATGGATGATTATATGTCAGACAGTTGGAGGGAGAAAATTGGTAATACGTACCTCACCCCATTTTCATTACAATCTGATCACTGGTTATTGTTTAACTCTTTCCGCGCTGAATTAATTCTGATTGGATAATAATAATATTGTTATTTTTATATTTTCTTTAAATCTTGCTTTCCTTATTGCAACATTGATGTAGTTGGTAATTATTCTATAGATTTGCTTAAGCATTATGGCCATGCAGTTTTTCTAGTACAAACGTAACAGAGAAAACTACTTTTCACGACTGCTGAATTTAATCGTACGAATGTGCAAAATTGCGTCATTCGCATGCAAAGGGTTAAGAAGAATTGGTAACAGACAGACAGATGTCAAAATAACCCCAAGACAAAGTGCTTCTGGCACCTATGGTGCAGAGGCATAAAAGCTTTGAGAGAGAATTTGGATACATGTAGATTTGTTGTGTAATTGAAGACTGTAGAATAAGAAGTGATTGATTGATTGATTTTACCTTAGCCTAAGGAGCCGTAGGCGCTCAACAGCAATGTCTCTAGCCGATTCTGCACCATTGCACCACTGTATTATGTTGTCATCCAGTTAACACCTTCAGGCGACCAACTCGATCCTGCATTATTCTGCCATCTACTACACGACACACCAAACTCTGCCGGTCTACGTCGCCAATGTCATATTTCGTAATCTTTGTGACTTATCTTGACGAAGATGTAGGCCCTTGTCCTCGCTGACACCATTCTGACCCAGTCATTTGATCTTCTGTCCGTCCATTTAACATTCAAAACTCTCCTCCATAGCCAAAGCTCGAAAACCCTGATGGTATCCTCCTCACTTTTTCGCAGAGTCCAGCTCTCGCACCCATATGTTGCAATGTTTAAAATCAAGGCACATGCGATCCGTTTTTACAAAGCAAGAGACATATTCTTGTCTTTCCAAATTTTGGTTAGATCACTGGTCACACCTCTTGCTATGGCAAGCCTGACTTGAACTTCATTTTTTGTGGGTCCGTCTGTGTTGATGATGGAGCCAAGATACTTGAAGTTTTTTACAGGATCAAGCTTAGCATTTCCTAGTTTACTTTTCTAGGAAAGAGGAAGTACTGAAGTCTAAATAGGCCTACTATTTTTGAGATATCACATTTCAAAGTTTGTGAAATTTCGTACAGGTCATAATCATTTGAGTCTTTCTTTCTAATTTGGCGACATTGATTAAGACCATGATGTAAGCCTATTTTATCAAAACTAGTGTCTTAGCAATTATAGATTTCATAAAATCAATAATCATTATTTTGGACTTAAGTACTTCTTGCTCTACAAACAAGGATCTGAAGAAAACAAATGCATTTTTCGAAGAAAGATAAAAATACTTAATTATGTATATTTTAGGAATGTCCTCATTAGGACAAACGTTTGATATATAATTTGTCAAATTTGAATGTTGTTTAAAACTGACCTTTGCCTGACCCCATATTTAATCAACAAAGCCCAAAATGCATTATATAAATCATATATTTTCTTAATCCTTGTGACTAAGCCATTAATTTAAGATGCATTTTTAAGAAATTAGACCAATTTGAAAATTTGACCCCAGTTGACGCCATTCCTGACCCCTACTAGGAAAGGGTCAAATCGACCTAAATTTTGATAAAACATTCTCCGGCATGTAACAACTTCAAAACAATCACTAACCCAATTTTGTTAAAATGTGACTTAAGTACTTCTTTTACTACACTCTTCAGTTGGATTGCATGTAGCTGGGTCAGGTCGATGACTGTTCTCATGTCTCAATTTGTATTCATGCCCTCTCAGAAAGACAGCCTCTCTATGGCTGATTGGGGACTCTTAATTTGATGAATAAGATAAACAAATGATACACCCAAAGCATTACATTTAACGGTATTAGTGTGCTAAAGCTATCACCCTTACCGATTTACATACTAGGATCAGTCAACTGATCAAACTCCTAAAGTAATTTATAATTATGTATTTTATATTATAATTTATGTTTCTATTTGAGTTCTCAATTTTGTACCTTTCAGTTGGAACGGAATCGCATGCAAAGTCTGTGAAGCATTGTTGTAGTGGTTATGAGAGTGTTTTAAATACCCTATTAGATGGTAGGGCATTGACCAAATAATCGCTCTAGAAAAAAAGTTTGGTAGTCTCCAGATTGGTATTGAAAAATAATCGTTACAAATTGATTGAAATGAAGTTGCTGATGAGAAAACACATTTGTTATCCAATTTTTATTTGTGCGTTGATGAGATAATTGGCTAATCAATGAGGCAAATTCCTCAGTCCCGTTCATAGAAGAAGGAATCATCGTCAATAACAATTTCACAGACACAAACATTACTCGCTAGATCTGTCTTTACAGCTATGTTATTGATACTTATGAAGGCCTGTGGCTCTACATTAATTCACATCAGAATGTACTGGTGAAGGTATGAATGAATTTAATAAAAGCCACTTACACAGTCCTTCATTATTTATAGAATAGTTACTCTCAAATGCCTCACCAAAGGTCCTATTCAATTTTCAAACCTCTGCGGATTCACAGAAGCATTGTGACTGCATAGGTTGTCAAGCACTTCGTAGTTTACGAACGAGGATATGACGGAGTGACATTCCAGCCACATAATTTATTTTGCACATGGTGAAAGTCCCGGTAGTTTGTGCACTGCTAAAATGTACTTGGTCACGTCATTATAAATAACCATCATAATTAATTTTCGCAAAAACGCACAAATGGATGTAGGATAACAAACCTGATTTACGGGTTTTGTAATATTCAAATAGTCATCACTAGGGATTTGTAAAATACCACTGACGGAAAATCACACAATTTGGCCTTGCCCTACCGACTATATGAGAATGGATGGTATCGTCAGAAAGTTTCGAGAGAGAATTGGGGTAGATTGGTTTTGTAATATGATTCTGTATGTGCAGTGAAGGCCAGGTCAACAAACCTAGTAACTATGTTCTCATGTCTCAATTTGTAATTCATGACCTTTCTGAAAAAACAGTGTCACTCTATAGCTAATTGGGGACTTTTATTCTGTGAATTGAAGAAATAAAGATACATCAAGAAGCACTAAAGGTATAATATTTATACTAGAGAGACTTTTGTTACCTATCACCTTTACCAATTTGCATGGGATCAGTCAACTGATCAAATCCCAAAACTGATTTTATGAAAGATGGATGTTTCTTTGAATAAAGTTCTAATCTTTGTAAGCTATCACAGTACCACACATGGGATATTGCATACAAAGTCTACATACAAAGTCTTAAAATGTGAGAATGTGATGAATAAACTAGAGCAGTTCAATTGTCACATCCGGTAGTTATGTTTCTTCAATCCACATTCCCACACAACTTGATTTAAATTGAAAATCCTCATGGATGCGTGTACCTAATCTCATCAGAAATTATGATGTTACCATGGTAATGAGACCAAATTAGTTATCAGTTAGCCCTTGTGATGTTTGACCTTCCAACTTTAAAATCTAATCAGTTCATCGTTGCCTCATACTACCTACTTGACCAAAGTTACATTAATATCCAATAAGCTGTTCTTAAGTTACCGCTTAAACAATCTGAAATTATTAGGACTTGTGAACTTTGACCTTTGACCTTTCAACTCTAAAATCTATTCAGTTCATCAATGGTGCCTGTAGTTCATACTCGACACAACTTACATTAAAATCCGATACGCCATTTTAGAATTATCGCGGAAACAAGCCCTGATAGCAGGACGTGGACAACCCGAGAACATGCCTCCGGAACCTACAGTGCGGAGGCGTAAAAAAGTTTAGAGAGAGAATTTGGGTTGATTGGTTAAGTGTAATGTGACTCTGTGTGTAAGACAGGTCGATGAACGCAGTCACTATGTTCTCATGTCTCTAGATTTGTATTCATGCCCTCTCAGAAAAACAGCCTATTTAGTTGATTGGGGACCTTTATTCTTTCAATGAAATCAATAAACACGCATCAAGAAGTACATAATGTATGAAGTAGTGTATATGTGCTGTGTTGAAAAGATTAATGACCACTAAGGGACTATGTACTGGCAGTGAAGATCCAGTATCTGTTCAAACTTGTAAGTTTACGTAACTATTTTATGTTATTTTGCTAGAGAAATGTTATCAATTTAATATAAGGTATGTAAAAGAAGATGTAACTTAGTTCGATAACAATTAAAGTTTAAGTTGTTATCAAAGTTCATCTGACAGTAAGGCCACAGGTAGTGAAGCAAAAAACGATATTTTGGCCAATGTTGGCATTGTATTTTTTTTCCCCAAAGCAGAATTCCATTTGCTGTGAAATTTAAACGAAAATGTCAGATTTTTCATGGTACAGCAGTCAGTGTGTAGTTCTCAGACACATTGTTTAAATGTATTTGATAATGTAAAATAAAACGAGCAGCTGCAAAATTGAGAATATTATTGATCGCAGTTGACGCAATCACGGTATTAGCCAGTGTAAACAATGTGGATTTAAGTTTGACGAACTTTATGAAAGATTTGAAATATAGAGGAATTCAGTAACAGAACATAAAATGGATTGCAGTACAGCGCAAAGAGCGATTAGATGACAGAACAAGGATCAAATTGCGTGTGGAAAATACTTATGTGCACCCTGTGGATCGAGCCTGAACATAATTCAAGGGCTGACAACTTGTGATAAAATTTGCAAACCTTAAGAAATTGAAAAGATGTGTATCAAGTGAGTGCAGCAGGATTTAAGATTGACATAGACCAGAATCAAATGGCAGCTGGTCAAGTTATCTTGATCTGGGTAATCAGCAAGGCCTGCCACTCGGTAGGGGAAATCGCCCTACCGGTAAAGGGATTTTTGGACCGTGCGGTAGGGGTAGGTGGATACCTACGGGGAAAATGACTGTCCGTAGGGGAAAACGTGGGGGAGTTGATGATTTGTAGGGATGTAGGGGTGTTTGACCAATTTTCAGAAATATTCGTAATTTTTCAAAGAAATGCCGATTATATTCGCCCATTTTGTCCCTCTCAGCCGAGAAAGAAATGTGATCAATTATTTGCATTTCTAAATGGCATATTTTTTAAGGAAAAACATACCTTCGTAGCGGAAAAAAAGTCGATTTTGTAGGAGAGAAACATAGGTGCCGATGGGAAATAGGTTCATTTAGGCGTAGCGCGGAAAAGGTGGTGCCGTAGGGGAAAATACGCATAGCGGCGTAGGGGG
>JZLH01S0170581.1:26896-42684 GCA_001188425.1 Eucidaris tribuloides | reverse complement strand
AACTTCCTATTCCGGTGAAATAAACAGTTAACATTTTTGACCGGCCCACCACTACAAACATCTTAAGACGAGAATGAAAATGATGACAAACAGCATGTGATTCCTATATATATATATTATTAGTTGTGTGATTTTTATACATGTAATAATTTGAATTATACGGTACTTTCATGCTTTCGACACCGATGCGAGAAATACTGTTACTTAGCAACGAGTAGATATGTCAGTGACATGAAACACTCTCTCAATCAATTACTGAACACAGCGAGGATAATGTCCATAAATCGCAAAATAACATAAAATGCCCTGGTAATTCCACCGTAGGTCACATGTATTATAATGAATATACTTTACATTCTTAAAGACATTTTTTCATATTGTGGAAGGACTTATTGAAAATTGTCGGAGTTTGAATATCTGACTTCTATGTTGTAGTCTTTGAATTGGACAATCAAAGACTCAGAACGACATCAGAAAACACCTTTCCACAAGTATCTGCACTAATATGGAATTGATATATCATGCTTAGCCAAAATAGCAGTCTACGACTGGAGGCAAACTGGATAGATGCTCAGTAGATTTTCGTCTTTTGAAGGACATTCATTTTTACTGCAATTTTTTTTCAGGGCTTTATTTTCAAATTATCAAACAACTAGATCAGCATAAGCATCAGTAGCTCTGTTGGAAACATGCTTAAATGATGGCTTTTAAACACCACATTCCCGGTTATTGTGTCTCGGCTGTAACCGAATGTGGTTAGATCCGGGTTGGAGTGTCTGACTCCCATTTGTCTTATTTAAATGCCGCGCAGCAAATCGAAACCCATCTCATTACATCTTTTCCAGATTTCCAGCACAGCCGAGCTGGAGATACACCGTGTATATATACATGTGTTTCCAACGCATCATGTTATCATTACGCATATGCAATAATATAATAATAATAATAATAATAATAATAATAATAATAATATAAATAATAAATAAATAATTGAATAATGATAATAATATAATATAATAATAATCTAGTATATAAGTAATAAATTAATAATAATAATAGTAATAATAATAATAATGGCGTCTTATTTACCAAGGATAGTCACTTCAATCAAACACACTGCTCTACCAGCGGGCACTCAATTCACTGTAGCAACAGGCTTGGTAGACCTAATTGCAGACACGGCAGCTGGTAAGGACAATGCTTTATGTTTAGCATTTCCGAAGTTATACGTCAGATTGGGTAATATAGAACAAGACTCGTTTTAAAATCATAAACTAATATTTAGCATTTTAAAAATAAAATTTGCAACAAACGTAGAAAAAAGCAGAACACTAAAAACATATCTCTACGCACTTATCCAGTATTATATGTGAAAATTTGAACTTTGAAAAGTCGCTACCTGTTGTAACAGTCAATCCTACAAAATGTGATGCATTAGAGATGATTTTTTTTTTTAATTATTACAATGCAAATATACATGATATACTTTCACAAGATTACCGAAATAGAAATACCGTGTGGAAAATATTTCCCTATTATTACTCCAGTTTGTCGTTCCAGCAGTCTTTATAATTACGGGTAAATACAACACTGGATACGACTCGGGGTCAAAAATGGAACAAGTTAGATATGACCTGGCATCGAATTGAAATTCACAGGAAAATTGGTGAAAAATTGCTCCAAATCCGAGCAAGTTTAAGAGATGTAAACCCAACAAAACCTTTCAGGAGTGGGAAAATCCTATATTATCCAATTCGTTGAACACGGTGATCAGTATCACTCTTTTTCAGAAAGACGTGCTTTTGCTTCTTCACTCGATCTACCGAGAAGCAGAGAAAGCGAGAAGGATATTGGTATCTTTCTTGATTTGTCTGAGACAAGTTAAAGGGTGTAACACTAATAGACCCCTTAAGGAGTTGGTCAATCCTATATCATCTCATCCGTTGGACACAGTCAAGAATGTTGGCTGGTTTGGGCATGGAGAGGTGCACATCTTGGGCAAGTGGACCTGGCATTAGGTTAAAATTCATCCCCACTTTGATGAAACTTTGCTCCAATTCCGAGCAGGTTTAGGGGTGTGACCCCAACAGAAACTTTAAAAAGTGGGTCGATCCCATATTATCCATTTCGTTGGACACGGTAAGCAGTATCATTCTATTTCAGAAAAAAATGTGCCTCCGATTCTTCACTCCAGTCCCCGAGAAGTTGAGAAGGACAGAAGGGTATTGGTAGCTATCTTGATTTGTCTGAGATAAGTTAAAGGGTGTAATAGACCCCTTAAGGAGTTGATCGTTCCTAAATTATGCCATCCGTTTGACACGGTCAAGGGCGCAGGCTGGTTTGGGTGTGGGGAGGTGCACATCTCGGGCAGGTGCAACGAAAGTTTAGACAACAACTGTTAAAAGCAGAAAAAGGGGTGAACATTTCCTTTTACTTGTACCGAGAAGGATTGAACGCAAGAAGGATTTTGGTATCCATTCTGATGTTGTCTGAGACAAATTTAAGGGTGCAACCCTAATAAACCCTTTAAGGAGTAGGTCGATCCTATATTATTTCATTCGTTTGACACGGTGGTCAGAATCATTCTGTTCCGTTAAGTAACATGCTTTCGCTTCTTCACTGGAGTTACCGAGAAGTAGGAAACGTGAAAAGGATTTCGGTATCCACCCTGATTTGTCTAAGACGAATTTAAGGTTGCAACCTCAACATACCCTTTAAGAAGTAAGTTGTTTGTATATACTTTCTCAGTCGTTTGACACGGTGGTCAATATCATTCTGTTTGAGAAAGACGTGCATTCGCTCCTTCACTCGAGTTACCAAGAAGTATGGAAGGCGAGAAGGATATTTGGTATCTATCTTCATTTGCCGGAGACGAATAGCAGTGCGGACGAGAGACAAACACAAACAAAATAGATAATATGTTATTATGAACTTTGTAGTTGGATAATCCTGCTTAGAATGCACGATGCCCACTTCCTATTTACACAAAGGCATTGTCTTACAAGTAAGATTTAGGTGTTGTCACAAAGGCATGACGTGCTATTTATCCAGATCCATACTCATCTTAACCCACCGACGGTTGGTTTTGTATAAGTTCAACATGATATAGTAGTCTTTAGAAAATGCTGGGTTAAATCGGATTGTTGTGCTTCTGATAAACATCTTAACACCAATGTGAATGTGAATCAATACCGTATAAGACACTGAGGGACGAAGTGTCCATATATCTTCAACCGATAATAGATAAACACCGAGGAGCGGAAAAAATGCCACAACATATTCGGTTACGGTGGCGCCGTTGAGCAAAGTGCCCGATATATCAAATCAAAAACCCCAGCGCAATGATTTGAAACTGACCTTTATAAACATGCGCTGAATAATCATGATTTGGGTATTTGCGACGACGTGATTTTTCAAAGACAACAATGAAAACAATAAAGTAACCAACAAATGTTGTAAAAACCAAAAACAACATATTCTGCTGGAATTAAAATCTCAGGTAAACCGTTGTAAGTCTACAGTAAGTCTCTGATATGAATTAGGAAATTGTTGTTTCATGGTATTTAACAGGAAATTTACTCTTTAGGTTTTATAGTATAATTTACAGTTACATGCTGTCTAAATTACACCCATTAATTACAAAATAGAGCTGCTAGTAGGAAACGGTAGATTGTTACACTATTTAATTGGGATAGTATAGTCTACTCGATAAGTTTGTAAACCGAAATAAATAGTAAGCAAGGAGGAAAATTAATCTTTAGTTGTAACATTGTCGATTTAATCACGTGCATGATTATGCGGGGGATGTATTTGCAAAAGTAATGTCTTCATAGTAACCAATACTTCGAATAATTACGTAGTCAATTCCTACACTGGATAGTTGGTAAAACAATTAAGTAGAGTACTTTCGATTAAATATTTTAACATTATTGATGCTAACATCAAAGGCGTGTCTGTTCCGGTCGTTGCATCAATAATATACCTAGCCGTTCAAATGTGTAGTAATGCAACAATTCAGTATTTTGTCCTGAATACCGTACTTCGTTCGAGTTTCATGACATTTTTGTTATAAGCATTCATTTCTAAATACGAGGAGCTAGATTTATCATGAAAAATACATGTAAATGGTACTGATGTATTGTGAAACCAATATATCGGTAATGATATCAGCACTTAAACACACAATAAAACACACAATAAAACAAACAAACCAATTTTCTAGATGAGACAGCAGTCAACCCTACCGTAAAGTGTCATTTACTAGGATATTGTTGTTATTAATATGTGTATACAGTATACAGTATACAGTATACAGTATATGCATTAGTTTATATAAATATTTTTCAAAACCCATTAAACGTTAAGGTATGTGAAACATGTAGATTGATATCAGTGTATAAGGATTAGTCATTCGTATTGCAACACACCTTGAGAAAAGCTCGATAAATAATCTCAGTGTCAAAATACCCCAAATCATACACTTCCGAAAAAAAAACCACATTTCTACAAGAACGAAAGTAACATAATCTTTACGATCCAGTTTAGGATGTTGAAAGGTAATGACGGATTTCCACCCTTTTTCGTAAATGTCAACGTAACGATATACTCTTAGTCCATTTCATGATAGGTAGAGTTTTGCTTATGACGGTAAACCACACACAATCTGGAAAATAGCGAGAAGATGTATTTCTTTGTATCGATTCTGGATAAAGTAAAAACGTTCATTAAGTGTGGAATGGTATAGGCTTGTTGAATAAATAACACTGGTTATGTAAGTCGTATAGCGATGATAAGCTTAAACATTTTTATAGTAAGAATATTTTGTATCAACATTTATCAGGTCATAAACAAGTCGAATTTACGAAAAGCTGTGATTTTTTGTTGTTAATAATCAGTTTCTGTTGTTTCTCTTAGTTTTGGTATTCATACATAGTGGCGTTGTAGGTTAGTGGATGAGACCAATGTTTCTCTAGCGAAAGGTCCGTGGGTCGAATCATAGTGGGGGAAATTGTGTTCTACCCTCTGTTAAGACATCTGTATCACACCTCTACCCACATGGGGGTATAATGGGCACCTTAAAGGCATCATATAACAATGTTTCCAGTTTGAAACAATCTGAGCTACATGATTGCCCATGCTACATTGTCTCTAATAACGTCTAAAAATAAAGCCCTGAAAAATGGCAGTTCAAAACGATCATTGCGTGCTTTTACTACGTGAAAAACATTGAGCGACCATTCCATTTCCCCCCTAGACTGCTGCGTTGCAGAATTTTCTTCAATTGGCAATGATTGATGTGTGCCGATTTTATCTGTACATATAGTAACAGCATGACTGTCTGAAGTTTTGTGTCCTAGGTTGTTTATTTGTCTATTCAAACACTGTCAGATGCGTCAGATAACAAAGTTTGACAATGTTTTAAATGGGGCTTCCACAATGTTATATACTTTCTTTAAGAGGTTTTATTAGTTCGTTCGTTTCATTTCTGTAGAAACCTGTAAGGATAACCCATAATGGCTTTAATTGGCTTATTTCCAAGTGGCCTTTTTCTGAGTACTGTAGGTATGCATGCACGTATGAAGTCATAGTATTATAAGAATGTAGGTAGATAGGTGGGCATCACGTCGGGTTTGATGAAGTGTGGTGGGTTCTTTCATGTGCGGAGTCGTTGTGATCTCAACACGAGACATCTGGGTTTTAGTCCTATTCGAGGGACGAACCCTGCTGGAAAGAACACAGTGTCCCACAATGTGTTCATAGTGTGTTCACATAGTCGGCTTTGTGAAAAAGACCGAATTTAACAGTGTGATAAGATAATTTCACACTGTGGCGAGGTTTTTCACGGAGTGTTCACAAAGTGATGTTCTGTTCCACACTGTGAATTGATGATTCACAATGTTAAGTTAAAACGTGCGAATTTAACACTGTGAGGAGATTTCACACTGTGTTCACACTGTGTTTCACATTGTGTTTAACACTGTGGGACACTGTGTTCTTTTTAAAGGGATAAAGTATGTTAACCAAGACAAAAACGCCATGACGTGGATTTGAACCAGGAATCCCTCGCATAAATCATGTAGAAGAATTTATTAGATTGCTTTTGACTCCCAACAAAAGAGCAGCTGAGGGCAAGGAATATTCCCAGACTAAAATGTGGAGGTTGCTCATTACATGGACGTGACAAAATGTACCCAATAAAGTGCATAGTAAAAATCCGAAGTGAGTGTCTTACCTTTTCGCAAAAAGAAGGGTGTGTATTACTCTGAACCCTCATCCCTTTATTTTCTTTCAATCAAATTGTCATGGATAATGCCTTTAAATGTCGTAACCTGGAGTAACTAGATCACGCTATTGTCTGTTTAATTCTTCTCTCACCAGTATCATCAAATGTCAAACATTCTAACATAACTTTGTGAACAACATACCACAATTGGTAAAATGACTTTGTAGTCACATTGTCTGGACGGCAAACTTCACGACTCGTAACTTCTTTATATAGGCCTTAAAATGGCTGATTGCCCTTTGTATATACTTTTTAAGTCCATTTCAGAGATTATCTTTCTCAAAGTAGTCCTTATTATTTTATATATGCCCGCCGAATTTGGGAGAATGTTTGAAATTCAAAAGTGCAAGTGTATGTTTAAATCCATAATAAACATGAATGCAATGTCGTAAACAATATTGGCTTGTGTCTATTCTAAGCTGTATTGGAATGAATATGGTATACACGGTACTTCTGGTATTACTAACTACGCGGAAAAGCATTTGCCTGCTTGATGCTAAATTATAGAACTGCTTACAAGTAAGTAAATATTGTTAGCTAATAAGGTAGGTAATTGTATTTGAAAATTATGGCTACGGTTCCCCTCATACTAACGGATAGTTATACGATACATTTCGATAATGGATGCCCACCAGGACCCAAAAGAGGGAGAAAAGGTATCCTTAAATTACTGTTAACTTGACTGCATCAGGCATTTTAAGACAAATAATACCAAGCTAGCAAGCAAGCAAATTAGCAAGCAAGTAAGCAAGTAAGCAAGTAAGCAAGTAAGCAAGTAAGCAAGCAAGCAAGCAAGCAAGCAAGCAAGCAAGCAAGGTAGCAAGTAAGCAAGTAAGCAAGTAAGCAAGGAAGCAAGTAACTAAGCAAGTAAGCAAGCAAGCAAACAAAGAAACAAGCAAGCAAGCTAGCAAGCAAGCAAGAAAGCAAGCAAGCATGTAAGCAAGCAAGTGAGCAAGTAAGTAAGCAAGCAAGCAAGTAAGTAAGCTAGTAAGCAAGCAAGCAGGCAGGCAAGCAAGCAAGTAAGCAGGCAAGTAAGCAAGTAAGTAAGTAAGCAAGCAAGCAAGCAAGCAAGTTAGGAAGCAAGTAAGCAAGCAAGCAAACAAACAAACAAACAAGCAAGCAAGCAAGCAAGCAAGCAAGCAAGCAAGCAAGCAAGCAAGTAAGCAAGCAAGCAAGCAAGCAAGAAGTAAGCAAGTAACCAAGTAAGTAAGCAAGTAAGTAAGCAAGCAAGCAAGCAAGCAAGCAGGCAAGCATGCAAGCAAGCAAGTAAGCAAGCAAGTAAGCAAGTAAGTTAGCAAGTAAGTAAACAAGTAAACAAGTAAGCAAGCATGCATGCAAGCAAGCAAGCAAGCAAGCAGGTAAGAAGGTAAGTAAGCAAGAAAGCAGGCAAGCAAGCAAGTAAGCAAGTAAGCAAGTAAGCAAGTAAGTAAGCAAGTAAGTAAGTAAGCAAGCAAGCAAGCAAGCAAGCAAGAAGGCAAGCAAGCAGGCAAGCAAGTAAGTAAGCAAGTAAGTAAGTAAGCAAGCAAGCAAGCAAGCAAGCAAGAAGGCAAGCAAGCAGGCAAGCAGCAAGCAAGCAAGCAAGCAAGCAAGCAAGCAACCAACAACAAACAGAAGAGGTACTAGCCAGACGTAGACAACATCGTTCGAATATCATGATTTTTCATGGCTAATTGTCTGTTGGATACATGTGCGTGCGTTTGTGTATGTGTGTGTTTGTGTATGTGTGTCCTCGGTGTTTGAGAATGAAATGTCATGTAGAATGTGTATCATATCCGGGATACACAACACATACTTTCCTAGCTGCACCTGTACCAATGTGGGAGTACGTTGATTACATGTGACAGGTACTGTGGAAATAGGAGATTACATAAGGTAAAATGACGTTGTGTCAGAATATGTGTTTGATTTTCAACATCCAACGTGCTGCACAAGTAGGTAAATTCATAAATACACCATTACAATAGGTTCAAGAAAATAATGTGATTCACAATTTAATATAAATCTACTTAATCCATTAAAGGCAGGGGATCTCTTTTGCATGCCTAAATATTAACGTTGTGTAAATACAATGTCATTTAGAAGAAAATGCCATCTGGGAACCTTTGGCAAAATATAGGAGCTAGAAACTCAGTTCAAGTGGAATTATAGTGACCGTTAGACTCAGATTTGAATTTTTTTCTCGCGAGGAAAACATTCCTACCATGGAACGTACACTAAACGGCTATTGTATTTCTTTTGCATTTTTCAAATTCTAGATAATCACTGACCCATAGATTTCACAGACCTGCCCTTCATCAAAAGCCTAAGGGCATGGATTATCTTTTCCTGGTTTGCGGGATGTTTGCAAATGAGATCCACTGCCTTTAAGGTACCGTGATGACACTTTGGTTACTATAAACTACACTTATTCATGGTAAAACTACAGTATTTACATCACAATGTTATCTAAAGGAAATCACGCCACAAATATCATAACCAGATAATTTGGTGTTTAAAAAGAGTACAGGTCCCGAAGTCCACTTCATGTATTTACATAATTACATGTACAAATTACACCCCGAACATATAATCATTATATTTCTTGTTGCATGTATAGGAGGACAAACGCCATCTTAGTCCAAACTGATTGAAATTCAAATTAATTCGAGCAGTGGCGTATCCAAAATTATACTGCCGTGGTGGTGGTGATGGGGGATGGAATAAGTTTTCTTTTCCTCGAATGACATCACATAATAATGACAATATTGTGAATTTGAAGAATTTCCGGTATAGTCGTACATGGCAATAGGAATATTTCGTAAATCCTGTTAATATTTCGACATTCTACCTTGTTTCATAAAGCTGTTCGTACGCTACGCATGACTTTACTCTTGTCTTAAATACAGCAGCAAGCCAAATGTAACTCTTAAACTATTGAAATCGCATTTGCTGATGTTTGAATATGTAAACAAAAATTAAACTTCTTTATTGTAACAACCATTTAACAAATATTTAGATATAAACTATATATTTGGGGCAAAATCCAATTGACATTAATAATACGTTCTTAAAATGACGTAAATTGTTTTTGGCATTTGACTTGGCACTTCAGATTCGAATTGTTCGTTAAGTCATGCGAAACTTTACGAACAGCTTTATGAAACAGGCCCCTTGTTATGTTATACACCGAAAGCCTTTAAAATCACCCAAACAAATTGACCAATATCCGGGTCGCGTTCTTCATGAATTGTAGCAGACAACTGCGATAATTAATCCCAACTGAATTAAATCAAGGAGCTAAATGTCATCGAATGATTTAACCTTCAGTGTCAATCATCTGAGTAAGGCAGGTGAATCATGGAATATAATTGGCTTTCAGTGGTTAATGCCTTAAAAGCAAATACATCGTAATTGGCCCACAAAGAAACAAATTCCACGAGACATGCGTTTTTCTAGCTACACATAAATCAACCACGTACGCAATACCGAGGACTCCACTCCCACGTAGTGGGAGTTTTAGCGTGGGAGTGACACCAAATACATTCATGTTTGTGATTCTTTTCACAAAAGTCGCATACAAAGCATGCACTGCACTGTGGAAGTCTTGTTAGTTTCCGCTTTCATTGATTTACAAAGGCCATAAAATATCAATGGAGATTTCACCATACTTGAAATTAGACGCGTTTTTAGACACCATTGTGAAGCAGTAAGATATAGTTAAAAGAGGTTTAACTCTTCTAACCATTATTTTAAAACATCCCTACATAAGCCAACATCCTTACATAAACCAACCACTCGGCAACTGAAGTATGGCTAGCGAAGACTTCAGAGATTATTGTATTCTTCTATATCAGTACGCTAAGTACAAACAAACGGCTACCAAATTCATATTTTGGGACAAAAACCTAAATCAGATAAAATAAAAACATAGGAACAAACAAATTAATTGGAGATAATTCGAATGAAATTGTATGGAGTGATTCAGACGTATGTTGAGACGAAACCATTCTGATACAACTACATGAAAATTAACTTTCATTTTTGCTGATATAATGCTGCCGGGTTTAACCTCAAAACTAAATGTATACCTTGAGTCCATCCAAAAAAGATGAGTTTAGCTCAAAATCAAGCACTAATCTTTTAGCCTATCGAGCACCAGGCACTCCATCCAGTGCACGAATATTTTGTTTCGATCAATCGACTCTTTCTTGGTTCTTTTGTTAGAGAAGGTTAAAAAAAACGTGTTGAAAAACAATCAAATGCATAGCTAAATTATATTCGTTTACTGGTGTTTTGACCAATTATAAAGGTTATGAGGATTTCCAGCAAATGAACAGATGATGTTCCCTCTCATATTGCTCCCAATAATCCAATAATGAAAACAAAACCCTTGAAACGAATCCTCAAATGCTTCATACAATCTACCCTTTGGGCTAACAGCCTGATCCAAGACTCAACAATTATAGTTTTAGATCAACACTAAGGTGTTATTTAACAATTTTGATCTTCCCGATCATCGAACCATATTACGCCAACATAGAGAGTGCACAATCTCTGCTCACCGGGGAGCATTCTAGCTCAGCTCAAGCCACTTTGCTTTAGCCACTTGCCTCGGGGAGGCGTCATGGCGTAGGCTTGGCCCTTCCGACCTAGCTGTCCGTTGCGTTCGATGCCCAACGTCGTGGCGGTTGTGTCCTTGGGTAAGGCACTTTATCCCCATTACCCCGTCCCTCGGATAGGACGTAAAGCTGGAGGTCACGTGTTGAGACAGAAACACCTCAGCACGTTAAAGAACCCACACACTTCATCGAAAAGAGAAGGGTGAAAACCCTGTGTGATGGCCATTCATTCCAACACTATGGACATTATTCGGGCCCCTTCTATGGCGCTGTATAGCTGCTGCCTTGCTGAAGGATAAATGGTCCAATATTGTGTGCCATGCGCAATTCAGCCTTCGGGCTGCCAAGCATGAGCTATGTATACCATTAATAAATAAAAAAAAATAAATTGATACAATGGGAATTTCGTCCTGTCAGGTACTTTTCTGTGGTGGAGATAAGTATTGCGGATGACGTGTCTCACCCAAATACAGAAAATGCCACTCTGGGATTCGAACTGATGATTTTCACATTGGAAATTGCTGTCTTGCCTCCACACAGAAGATGGAGTCATTAGTTTGTACAAAAGGATGGACAGAGGAGGCAAAATACGAACAAAAAAAATCGATCAACCCTCAAAGTTTACCACAGGTTGGTACAAAATTCACCTACATGGTTTTAGTTGGATGCAGAAGCGGTTAAATAGACAAAGTGTCTGTCTGTAGATTTGAATATCCTGGGTATAAACATCCGTCATACCATACATCAGATAGAGGAAAATGAGCTATCGTTGTGTCTTGGTGCGCCTTCTCTTCTGTTTCAAGCACATTCTGGGTCAATGGATGTATCCTCTGTCCCTAGGATAGAATGTAAAATGGAGCCTATGGAGGTATCGTGTAAAGAAGAGTTAGACTCCTTACACGTTAAAAAACACACTACACTTTCCGGGAAGTGTAGGGTGCAAACCCAAGTATAGTGGTTCACATGCCCTACAACCAAGAATACGACTATAATCTTCAGGAATGAATAAGGTCAGGATTGAATGAGGCCATTTAAAACCAGAAGAAGAAAGCCTTAACTACTAGGCCTCAACGACAAAACGGAACTATAGGTACGTGCGTGCGTGATAAGAAGAAGGGGGCAGGTACGTCTGTTATAACACAAATTGTCGAAACATAAACGTAAGGCAAAGGGGTTTATAATCTCTTCGACTTTACTTTTCCTGATCATCGGACCATATAAAGTTCACCACCTTTACTTCCTTGGGAGAATTCTAACCACGCAAGGCGCTAAAGTTCCTTTGCTCACATTGGCATTTCACGTCGTCTCAGCCACCTTTTTATACTCCTATGAGGAGAGAGGTATTGCAGATGAAGTGTCTGCGGGATTCAAACCGAGGAACTTTCCAATGAGAATCAACTGTCTTACATGTAAGTACTTAGCCACGACACCACCAAATCGAAAAATAAGATGACTTCTCCACAATAATGATTAACAAAGGCGATTTGAAGACATGACTTCATGACTTTACTATATTACAATTTTACTTCCACATTAACCTTATTGCTTCATTTCTTCATGAAATTTAGAGAAGACTAAAGGGCAATCATAGTCATAGGAGGTCAACGCCAAAATGGTTTAAAAAACAAGAGTCCATTCAAGCACTCTTTCAAGCATTAATCTGTATTTGGTGATGAGTAACATGTCTTAAATTTCTCCTGTTTTCTGCTTTTCTCTCAACATGGGTTAAATCTTGTTCCAAACGCGATCGATTATAATTCTCTCCTGTGGCTATTTTGTTAAAGTGTCCATTTTCTTACACCGCCGTTTGCCGAATGAGGCAAACGCTAACACGGGGTAAAGCGAGCGAGCCGTGCGTGGTTAATGGTAATTAAATGAAGAGCGGAGGTTGAGTCGAAGCCAAGCGTGCCTCGTTGCAATTCTCTGTGGTCATAGCCCTACTGTAATCGACGTAACAGGGACAGTCCATGTAAACAGCTGAACATCAGTCGAGGGATGAAAATGTTTCAAAGGACACGATTTTGTTTGTGCATGTCTCCGTCAGATATAAATATCTCATTTTGCGTCTGCATCAGTTGCTTTCACATCAGTTCTCGTAATATGTAAACACCGAAATACCATCTGACAAAGAGATATTGATCGGAAAAACAGAAAACCGAATAGGTTTGGACATCATGTCCACGGCAATCTCTTCAATTAAAAGAAATGTTTCTGTCCGATT
Organism: Eucidaris tribuloides; assembly: GCA_001188425.1. Lineage (NCBI taxonomy): Eukaryota > Metazoa > Echinodermata > Echinoidea > Cidaroida > Cidaridae > Eucidaris > Eucidaris tribuloides. The sequence continues at coordinate 29,582 of JZLH01S0170581.1, read as the reverse complement.
TAGTATCTGATTTGCTCGAAGACATAACCACTTTTCTGCCATTATTTTTCAGTGTATTTAATATAATGTTTTGTCTAAGCTAATAGACACTCAACCCTGAGACGTATTCCCTCTGGGCCCTTAAAACATTCAGCGTGCAATCACGAAATGTAAATGCCATTTTTTTCAATGCCAAATGCAGTCATATCTTCAAATACAATTACTTTATTACATTAGTCAGGACAGAAATACAACATGTACCAGCTTCATATCGCAAATAAATGTGATACACATACATACACAGCACTGTCAAAACATGGGGATTCTTTACACACTTGGTTGCAAAATATTGTGCTGGAAAATATTTCTGAGACAAAACAAAAATCTGATCGATCAGAATAATTCATAAAGGAGACAAACCAAAAAGAAAAAACTTAAAAAGATATGGTGCATTGCTAGTTGTTTATATTTATTATGACTGGTATGTGACTTTGGAAAACCTCTTGAAAAATTTAAATGTTACCAAATCCGCAAATTGTTTGGCCACGTCTACTTTAGATATGAAAATGTCATAAAAGTTTGCATCCTGAGTTCCTTTGTCCTCACATCAAAGTGATACCAATAGAAATACTACAATAGGTGGAGATATTTATATTTATTATGACTAGTAAATGACCTCGGAAAACGTATTGAAGAATTTAAATGTTACAAAATACGCAAATTGTTTGGTCACGTCTGCTTTAGATGTGAAAATGTCATCATTGTTTGCATTATTTACGGAGTTCTTTTTCCTCACATCAAAGTAATAGCAACAAAAATACTACAATAAGTGTAGGATTACTAGGACACCCACAGATGAAATATGCGTTTGATTTTTTTTTATAAATTACCCACCTAGCCTTCACTTAAAAAACAACAACAACCAACCAAACAAAACAATGTATTAAGTTATTTTTTTCTAAAATAGGTTAACTCTCACTTATACCGTAGGTGACGGTTTGATGATTTTGATCCTGTGACCCAGCTCCTATAGTTTGTCATGCACCCTAACGTCAACTCTAATCCTACGCCTAACCCAAAACGATCTCATGTGCTCAAGAAATTCGCACACACTTTTAAAGTGCCAAAGTTGCAAATCTGCACCACAGAAAATACACAATGTTCATAGAGCTGTAATTTTCTTGACATGAAATTGTACAAAATTAAAAGGACTTTGAAAACGTAATGAAAGACTATCCTTATACTGCTTGTACAATGTTAAGACAAGAGTAAGGGCGGTGCCACGGGGGTGGGACGGCCGCCCTATTGTTTCACAGTAATGAAATCAATTTTTTGTGTGTTTTTGGAAAATTTCGCTCCCCTAAGATTTTGGCTGTTTGGCCGTGAACGGATTTGATTTGTCCTTGAAAGTGGTTTCTGGAGGACCTGAGAATTCTTCCCCCTTTTCTTGTTTGTCGCGTTGCTGTTTGGCGGTGTGCAAATAACGTTTGGCCTTAAAACTGGTTGACGGCGGACTTGAGATGGTTATTTGTTTTGCTTGTCTTATCGCTTTTTGGCAGTGAATGGATATGATTTGATCGTGAAGCACCCGTCGCCCCCTAAAATTTCAACCTGACACCGCCCCTGGTCAGGAGATAGCTATTACACGAGTAAGCTTCAGAAAACCGATGCAATACGCAAAGAAGAAGCGTGCTAAGCTTGACAAAACCACAAATAAAATCTACAGAAGGAAATCATCTCTTCATGCGATATCGTTACATCTGTTCGTGTTAGGTATAAACCGAACGTTTTGCTCCTTCAATGAAAATCAGTGGTACACGATTGTCGTGCACCGCTGATTTCGTATTATAGATGCCAAGGGATTATTTCTGCATGGTTTTCACTGGACAAATTCGATTGTGTGTAGAATGGGGGAATTAGGTCACCTATTCAACATGAACAGAAAGGTTGTAGAAAAAAAATCATCAGTTGAGACACTGTTTTGAAAATGGTGTGGAGGACTCCGAAATTTCTTCTCATCATCAAATAACCAGGAGATAAGAAGAATCCCAAACTGAACTTGTTCTGTGTAAACTCTTCCCAATCGTCACGCACCTGAAACCTGGTGAAATGTATGGTACCATTTCCTACCTGCAAGCCAGCTTTCAGGAGGTGGGTACAACTTACTGCCTTTGATAATCACTTCGTATTTGATGCATACTCGCAGTAGCTTTGAATGATGAGTTAAAGGTAAATGACATGCTTGGGGGTAGTCCTCAACTTGGGGTAAAATCTACTCTAGAATCAAGTAAACTACGCAGGGATTCTACTGTGAAAATTTGGTAGTCAAAAGTTGACTCATTTTAAAACAATGTTCATCAGTATGCCTTGTAGCAGACAAATTGTAGTGTAGCCTTCTACCAGGATTAAATCTATCGTACCGCGATAAAATTAAACTGCTGGCCTATTCATACTCGATTCTCCTCATGTAAACAAACTCAAGAGAAATCCTTCCAGCCAGGAGATCCACTCCAGCTGGTGTACATTCAGTATATCTTTCAACCAGTTTGGTTCCAAAGGATTTTTTTTATTTCTCCCAATCATGTCACTGAGCTTTAAGGTGAGCTTCTGATGTACTTGATTGGAACGAGTTCGACGACGAAAATCTCATTCTGAATTTCCAGAAGTAAAGTGGTTCATTCCACACGACAAAGTCAATTAGGACTAT
>JZLH01S0170576.1:10280-26817 GCA_001188425.1 Eucidaris tribuloides | reverse complement strand
GATAAAAATAAGCCCCATAGAGAGCCACACATCAGGTTTCCCTGCTACGAGTGATACTGACATTGTTATTTTAGAATGAGTCAACGTTTGACTTCAAGATTTTCACAGGAGAATCCTTGCATAGTTTACTTGATTCTAGCGTAGTTTCAGCCCAAGTTGAGGACTACCCCCAATCATGTCATTTACCTTTAAGCTTTATGCATATGAGACAATGGCAAACTACAATGTTTCATAGTTTTCATGAGGTATAGTATGTTTCATGTTGTTTTTGACTATACATATGAGTGGTACAGTACTTTGTTGTTTTGTCTTGTAGTCAGTTGAATAGAGATTGTTGAGTTGTGGATTTATTACACATTAAGCCACAATAATGAAGCGTTAGTGGGTAACATGTACGTGTAGTTTCATGTACTCATCAGTTTCCTTGAATGATATCTTTATCTGAAGTCTGAAGATAAACTAACTAAGACAGTTTGGATGAAACTCATATTTCGAAAAGCGTATGTAGTCTACGTTTATCATGGTGAATAAGTCATAATTACATACTAATCACAAATTGTTCCTGATAATACAGTGTATATCTATTTTTTTTTTTGCAGTATACCAAGGTCTACAAGCTGACTGCTGATGCTAAATACGGTGAGATGGTTACTGCATTTTATTGTGCACATTATTTTATTTTTCATATTCAGTGGACAACACCATTTCCTAAGTGAGGGTGTCAGATTCTGCATGGTAGATTTTTAGCTCACCTAAGCCAAAGGCTCACGTGAGGTGGTGTGATTATTGCCCCCCCCCTCCCCCAAGTCACCTGGACAGGTCCTGTCATGATTAAAAGCAGTGGACTTCTTATCCATGCCTATTGTGTACCGTAAATTAAAGTCCCCAGTTCTTCATTTTCAAAAAATAAGAATCCTTTGTCCTTCTGTGTTGTAAACTTCAAATTACATGTTATTTGGTGAAATGTATAAAACATGACATAGGAATTCATGCGGCAGTCAAACTCAATGATTTCCCCACTGAACTGGCTTTACGGCTATCGCACTACAGCTCACAACGGTGATGCATCTGAAATGTAATGAACACGCTAAACACTGAGAACAGATTTGATCCAGATTTTCTGCTGATGCACAGTTTTTATTTCATGGTTTTGCTTTGTTTTCTGCTATATTTTCATAATTCATTTTTTTTTTTTTGGTGGCCCCCAGAATCACATTTTCAGTGGAATGCTTTATCCTTCAGGAATCCTGTGAAATTGTTTTATTTTCCATTTCACAGAGAAGTGTGGACTTTAGTGTAAATACACTGGTGTATAGAAAAAAGATACATGTATTTAAGAACCTGTTTTTACTAGCAAAGTACTGGAACTAAAAGCTCAGATTTGTTGGAATTGTAATGACTGTAAGTTCCCTACGTGATGTTTGCTGTGTTCCTGGAGCTTACCCTGCACTAAAAGCTCAGTGACATGATTGGCAGGAATAAAAAAATGCCTTTAGAACCTAACTAGATACCAAATATACACCAGCTGGAATGGATCTCCTGGCTGGAAGGATTTGTGTTGCGTTTGTTTACTTAAGGGGAATCAAGCATGAACTGGCCAGCAGTTTAATTCTCTCGAGGTTCGAGAGAATTAAACCCCATAGAAAGCTACACTATCGATTTGTCTGTTACAAGGCATATTGACAGAAGTAATTTTAAAATGAGTCAACTTTTGACTACAAAATTTTCACAGGAGAATCCTTGCATAGTTTACTTGATTCTACAGTAATTTCAGCCCAAGTTGGGACTACCACCAATCATGTCATTTACCATTAAGGACATGTCACCTTAAAGGTAAATGACATGATTGGGGATAGTCATCAACTTGGAGTAAAAACTATTCTACACGTAGAATCAAGTACACTATGCAAGGATTCTCCTATGAAAATCTTGTAGTTAAACTTTCACTCATTTTAAAATATTTTTACTCATTTTCACACTTCACAACAAGTAATGTAGTGGACTCAGTCATATTCACTGATACTTATTGTTCTACTGGTTCTGAAATTCTGAAACTTAAAGATGAATGTATGTCTGATGCAAACAATCTTCTTTTGTCTTGACTAGAATCCAGTGATGTCAAAGCAAGTATAGCTGCATTGACCTTCATTTTAACAAGTGCTGCAAAATACAATGTGGATGGAGAATCCTTGTCAAATGAGCTGCAGCAGCTTGGTCTTCCCAAAGGTATGTGGAAAACTAGGGGTGCATCCGAGAGGCGTTGATCTTGGGGGAACATGTCACTTTGCCCCCCCCCCTCCCCCTTAATACTTTGGGTAATTTGAACAATTTATAAAAGGTAACAAGAATATACAGTATGTAAAAAAGAAGTGCAAGGCACTATGAAACCATCAGACTTAAAAAAATACAACCAAGGATACACAACTTTCATTTTCCATCTGCAAAATTTTGATATTCGAACTTTTGCCCCCCCCCCACCTTCGAAAGAATGAGTGGACGCCCCCAAGTGGATCCATAAATTCTTAAAAAGATAATAGGGAGAGGGTTTTTACTGTGTGTCTTTCAGTCATAGAAAAGATGAAAAGTCTACCCCTCCCCCCCCTCCCCCCCCCTCCCCCCCCCAAAGGATGATGATTTAGTGTATATAAGACAATGAAAAAAAATAATATTTCGTCAAAATTGAGTGTCAAAAGGAATTGAGCCTGCTGTTAATTTTCTTTGTGAACATATACTGACACATTAAAACACAATTCAGACAGCCTTGTCCCGGGGTGATTTTACTTGATTTTATTTATTTATCAGTATCATATTAGGAGGGTAAGGTAGGGGAAGGGGTGGGAACAAATAGTTTTACAGGTAAACTGAAAAGTTTTATCAGGCTTGATATAAAAATGCAGTGAAATGAGAAGTCATGGGAGACAATGGGAATAAAATTAGTGAGGTAAGGTTGAGAAATATACACATCAGCTGTGACACAGTCTAGTTGCTGACATGTTTAATGTGTTGTTTGATTTTTCTGAGAAAAGTTGAATGACATTTATGTCAGAGATCATATAATACTGTAGTTCTGATTTTATATTTTCTTCATTTGTGCAGAACATTCAACAGCTTTGAGCAAGTCATATGGAGATAAGCGTGGAGAAATGCAAGAGAGATTTAGAGCACAGAGTCTTAGGTGTAAGTTACACCGCATCTTACATATTTCATGTTTACAGGTGTAGCAGTATAGTGATAGTACATTTTCTGGGTAAATGGTATAACGAATAACGATAACCCTAGTTATACTTGTTATAATATACTGAAAATTAAAAACCATTGTTATTAAATCAAAGGAGAAGTGGATCCAACTGTACGTCTGACCTTTATGAAATGACGGTTTTTGTTGTTGTGGTTGTTTTTTGAGGCGCATCATTCAAGATTGAATATTTATGCCTTTTGAATATTTACAGGTTTTCTTACAATCCTGTGACAATTTGTCTAAAGTCATGCTTGAAAAAAAGTGACGTTCGGAGAATTTTTGCCTGTTTAATTTACATGTACAAGTCCTAAACATGAAAAAATATATATATGACCTGCATGATGAAGCTTTTATACACTAAAAAAAAAAAAGAATTGAAGAGTTGATGCCCTTTAAAATTTGGCACCTAATAGTTGAGATATGGAACATGTAATGTATCAACAATCTCAAGATTTATGCTAATTATCATGTTTCTATTTTTCATGTTTTTATAATTTGTGACTTTGCAAAGGTTTGGCGGTGACAGGTCACATTGAAAGGCTCTCAAAGCTAGAAATATAACCAGATTCTGTATATTTTTTGTTTTCTTTGTTTGGTTGCCTTTTATGGGCCAGGAGGAAGCTGATGTCACATGCTTTGGCTAGTAATAGACTGCTGTGCAGGTTGGAAATGAATAAATTTAGTGAGATCTTTCTGATGGAGGTTGCTCTTGACAACCTCTGGACATAGCAACAACTGCTGTGGTTGTGTTTTTACTTTTATATTATTGAAATAGATTAAAAAAAATTTCATCACTAGGCTGTAGAAGAAAAATATTCACAAATTTGAATATATTACCAAAGCAGTCTATTGAAATGTAAATCAAATTGCTGTTAAATAGATGATGGTTCTCTAGTCCCTTGGAACAAGTATAATATGAAAACTTTGCTTATGGTGATACCAACCTTTATGAAAATAATCTATCTGCTGTTATCACTGTACCTTGCGATCCACAGTGTCCAAATACGAGTCTGTTGACTGGAGAGTAGACTACATTCTTGGGTCCAGTGAGATACAGACGATAAATGAGCCCAGCCTGCAGCTCCGACTCAAATTGCGCAATCCAGACACTGACACTGTGGACGTGAAATCCTTCTCCATCTCCTCCGACAAATTTAGGATACTCTTGAATGGTAGGTACTGAGTGTTAAAGGCAGTGGATCTCATTTGCAAACATCCCCGCAAACCAGGAAAAGATAACCCATGCCCTTAGGCTATTGATGGAGGACATGTCTGTGAAATCTGGGGGTCAGTAATTACCTAGAATGTGAAAAAATGAAAAAGAAAAACAATAGCTGTTTTTAGTGTACATTCTATGGTAGGAATTTTTCTCTCGCGAGAAAAAAATTCAAATCAGAGTCTAACGGTCACTATAATTCCAATAAAACTGGGTTTCTAGCTCCTGTATTTTGCTAAAGGTTCCCAGATGGCATTTTCTTCCAAATGCCATTGTATTTACAAAATGTTAATTGTTAGACATGCTAAAGAGATGCCCTGCCTTTAAGCTCTCACATGAAAGGCATTGTTTAACATTTTTATGCCTCCGCAACGAAGTTGCCGGAGGCATCATGTTTTCGGGTTGTCCGTCCGTGCGTCCGTCCGTGCGTCCGTTACCGGATCTCGTTACCGATAAAAGGTAACAAGAATATACAGTATGTAAAAAAGCAGTGCAAGGCACTATGAAACCATCAGACTTAAAAAAATACAACCAAGGATACACAACTTTCATTTTCCATCTGCAAAATTTTGATATTGAACCCCCCCCCCCCACCTTCGAAAGAATGAGTGGACGCCCCCAAGTGGATCCATAAATTCTTAAAAAGATAATAGGGAGAGGGTTTTTACTGTGTGTCTTTCAGTCATAGAAAAGATGAAAAGTCTACCCCTACCCCCCCCCCCTCCCCCCCAAAAAGGATGATGATTTAGTGTATATAAGACAATGAAAAAAAGGAATTGAGCCTGCTGTTAATTTTCTTTGTGAACATATACTGACACATTAAAACACAATTCAGATAGCCTTGTCCCGGAGTGATTTTACTTGATTTTATTTATTTATCAGTATCATATTAGGAGGGTAAGGTAGGGTAAGGGGTGGGGACAAATATTTTTACAGGTAAACTGAAAAGTTTTATCAGGCTTGATATAAAAATGCAGTGAAATGAGAAGTCATGGGAGACAATGGGAATAAAATCAGTGAGGTCAGGTTGAGACATACACATCAGCTGTGACACAGTCTAGTTGCTCACATGTTTAATGTTTTGTTTGATTTTTCAGAGAAAAGTTGTATGACATTTATGTCAAAGATCATATCCTTTTAAGTTTCAATTTTAATATTGTAGTTCTGATTTTATATTTTCTTCATTTGTGCAGAACATTCAACAGCTTTGAGCAAGTCATATGGAGATAAGCGTGGAGAAATGCAAGAGAGATTTAGAGCACAGAGTCTTAGGTGTAAGTTACACCGCATCTTACATATTTCATGTTTACAGGTGTAGCAGTATAGTGATAGTACATTTTCTGGGTAAATGGTATAACGATAACCCTAGTTACATGTTATAATATACTGAAAGTTAAAAACCATTGTTATTAAATCAAAGGAGATGTGGATCTTGAACGAGTCCAACTGTACGTCTGACCTTTATGAAATTACCCTTTTTGTTGTTGTTGTTTTTTGAGGCGCATCATTCAAGATTGAATATTTACGCCCTCTGAATATTTACAGGCTTTTTTACAAGCCTGTGACAATTTGTGACCCGTCACGCCTAAAGGAGCCACAAGTCGCAACGGACGGTTTGGAGAAAAAAGCAAAATTGTTGGAACAGGTCAAATTTTTCAAAATTATTTTTTTGACTGAAATCAAATCTTCAAAGTCTCTTTAATGTCCTGTGAAAGTTTCAGATCAAAATATTCATGTGAAAAGGGTAATATTTACGTTTTTCTAAGAGCCTTCCATTCGACCTCGCAAAAAAAAACACACAGAAAATCCAAGTCAGTTAGGCCGCGCCCCTAGCAACGCAAGACGGCTGCTCATTGGCTAAGCTGTGTCACATGACGTATCGTGATTGATGTGATTCAATTTTTTTTCCGATCCGTGCAAACTGACAAGCTATCCTTAACTTGAACTTGATTTGTTATGATATTCTCGATTTATTTTGTTTGCAGTTTCTGATTTTTTCGACATTTTAATCTGCAAACATTAGATTCACAATATTTTGTGTCAATATTAAATCAACAGAGTAAGTACAAATGCCGAAGCAGCGTGGGAAGGTATTTGCTGGGCCAGAGAATTTGTAACCTGGTGCATTTAGAGTTAAGATATGCATGTTTTCATTATCCATGTAATTTGTAATCCCCACTGGTACACCAAGTATGTGCACAATCAATTAAAACTTTCACAGGTTCTTTTGTTCTTTTGTTACGGATGCATAAAAACTGGCTCAATCTAGTTGAATGGGCACTTAAAACGAGTGGGGCCGTCAAAGAGGACAGAATCATAACTATGCAAAGCGGGTCCCTGTCGTGTCTGTCGGCGTGTTAATTATAGGGGGCCCTAATTCTTGCGCGTGATCTGGACTGCTGGGGCAGTTATTCATCAATTGAATAGCGATATAGCAGACAATAAGAAATTACTGTTTCCCTTGAGAACAGTGTTGTAGTCCTCGAGGACGGCCTCGTCCTCGAGGCCGGCCTCGAGGCCAAAATCCTGGCCTTGGCCTCGTCCTTGACCTCGGAGAAAAATCCTCGGCCTCGTCCTTGGACACTTGCGTCAATCCTCGGAATCCTCGGGCGAGGCCGGGCCGAGGCCGGGTAAAATCCGGGGTAAAATGCATATGCTTGAGCACTATATCGGGTGGGTTAACAGTTTGAAGATTTCCCGCATCTGCCTTGACATGATTTTGCTTCACCAGTGTATTTTGAGACTGTGGAAATCGAATAGGCCTATTTTTTTTTATGCTTTGAAGAGGCACGAATCTACGCTACGTCTGTGCGATATATGCAACTGTGGAAATGCGAATCTGATTGAGTGCTATGATTATATGCATGACCGCCCTAGTAACCAGAGTCTTGTGAATTTTGTAAAATGTTTGTCGAAAGTAATCACGAAAAAATCGAGAAAATTTTTCCAAAAAAAAATATATTTCGAAATATTTATCTTTTGACGAAAAATTTCGTAAAAACTTCTGTGATTTTTTTGCGAAAATGTGTCTGCAAAGCCACCATAGGATTGCGATATCTCTGAAAGACTGAATGAACACTGACCAGCAGTACAGTGCAGTGCGTCTAGATCTAGCACTGGAAGAGTGAAAGTGCACTGTAATTCATTCTAGTGTGAAGATATGTAGATATGTCTGCTCACATCACAAACTAATCCTATTGTTAATTTATAACAGATTTTGTTTGCATACTCTTGTGTGTGTCAGCTGTACACTACATAGGAGCTGCTTGTGATTGTGCATGCTAGTGTGAAGATATGTAGGTACTAGGTGTTAAAAATAATATTTGTTAATTATGAAAATTAATAACACAACTAGAAATTTGGTGTGTCCATAGGACACGGATGCCCCCGCTTAACGCGATCAGTAAGCATTTCTTATTGAGTAATCATGTGGAAACCAATTTGCATGAGCTGTGACCTTTGACCTTTGACCTGTGTACTCCAAATTCACACTTGACCTGTATGTTAGTGTGTTCTACCTACACAACAAAAATTATTAAAATCCGTCAAATATTTTTTAAAGTTATCGCGCGGAAACCAATTTGCATATATAATGAGCTGTGACCTTTGATCTTCGACCAGCGGACTCTAAATTCAAACTTGACCTGTATTTTAGTGTGTTCTACCTACACACCAAAAATTTTCAAAATCCGCAAAATGTTTAAAGTTATCGTGCGGAAACCAATTCGCATGTATAATGAGCTGTGACCTTTGACCTTTGACCAGCGGACTCCGAATTCAAAATTGACCTGTATTTTAGTATGATCTACCTATACACCAAAAGTTTTAAAAATTCATCAAATATTTTTGAAGTTATCGTGCGGAAACCAACTAGGGGACGGACGGACGGACAGGTGCAACGCTTAATGCCCCCTCAAGACTTCGTCGGCGGGGGCATAAAAACTGTACAACAGATTATACTGGCATTGAGTATAGTTACAGCAGAATAGTAAACATTTTTGTTTGAGGTGGTTTGAATATGATATCAATAATCAGTTTATGTAATTCATGCTTGTTTAAAATGTTAGGGTTCCGTGTACAAAATTGAAACTGTACAGAAATCAAATGGTGTGTGTGAGAGTGTGTGTTTAGTCCCCACACAATAGTTATAGACAATGGCGGTGAACAGCGCACGGTACAGTAGAAACATTTGGTATGCCAATCTCTCACTACAGCCAGGCTAGATAAATGCTTTATCAATATTCATTAGTAAGTATCCTGCTAGACTTTATTCACTATCCATAGCCATTGTCTAATGATATTGTGTGGGGACTAGACACACACCCTATTCGATTTCTGTACAGTTTCAATTTCGTACAGGGGGTTGGATATTGAGCAAAATCTGAACCCTAACTTTTTAAACAAGCATGAATTACATAAAACTGATTATTGATATCGTCTTCAGACCACCTAAAACAAAAACGTTCACTATTATGCTGTACTGTAACTATACTCAATGCCAGTATGATCTGTTGTACAGTTTTTGTGTTATTAATTTTCAAAATTAACAAATATTATTTTTAACACCTAGTATGTCTACTAAAACATGACAAACTGCTACTACAGTGTATTGTTACTTTATAACAGATTTTCTTTGTCTTGTGAGTGTATCAACTGGGCACTATACATGTATAGTGGCTGGGTGTGGTTTTCAAATAAGGCATAGTCATACATTGATAAGACAAGTACACAAAGTTCACAAATGAGAATGAGGAGAGATCCAGTAGTGTCTAGGAATATAAGTGTATGCGTGTGTTGTATGGAGAGTTGAGGGGTCATAACATGAGATTAAACAATAAGAATCCACACAAACAAGGAAACCTTCAGTAGAGAACATGAAATGACATATTTTCTGTTGAGATTGTGCTTGATCCTGCCTTGCCATAAAATGTCTGGCCTCGGCCGGCCTCGGCCCCAAAAATCTGGCCTCGGTCCGGCCTCGGCCCCCTCCGGCCTTGGCCTCGTCCTTGTCCTTGGAGAAAAATCCTTGGCCTCGTCCTCGTCCTCGGCCTTTTTTTAGACCCCCGGCCTTGGCCTCGTCCTTGACCTCGGAGAAAAATCCTTGGCCTCGTCCTTGACCTCGGGTGAGCCGGCCTCGGATACAACACTGCTTGAGAATCTCAGTTTATTTAATCCCGAACTTTGCAAATTAGTATGAACAATCGACTTACAAGCAATTACTACTTGTGGAAATTTATTGTGTCAAATCTCTCACCCTAAGACCCCCCAAGTGTCTGGCATCCATGGTCACCTGTGACCCGCCTCGCAAGGTACATGCACCGAGCGGAAATAACGCAGATGATTAAGAACCCAATGTATTATTGGTAAACACCAAACGAGCATTAAAATCTTACCAAATTCGTTCAAACTGAAAATATCACTTTCTACATACCTATAAATTCCAAATGCAAAATTTCAAGAATGATAAGCAATGCAAACGTACTGTTGCTAGGGAGTTTTTACCCTCGGTTTTATCAGAATTTCAGCGCGATCGCGGTTTCGCATTTTGAACGGACACTGCACTTTGACAGCGGTTTTCTCGTAAAATAGAGTTTCGTGACACGGTGAAAGCTCCTTCTTTGAAGTAGAATTTCTCCGGGTATACTTACTTTTATGCAACATGCAATATACCAAAATAAAGCTTGGAATATGGAGAAAGTGAATATGGCAAAATACAGCTGGACCTAAAAATCGACTTGTGGTTCCTTTTGGTGTGACGGGTCACAATTGTCTAAAGTCATGCTTGAAAAAAAGTGACGTTCAGAGAATTTTTGCCTGTTTGATTTACATGTACAAGACAGTCCTAAACATGAAAAAAAAATATATAGGTGACCTGCATGATGAAGCTTTTATGACACTAAAAAAAAAAAAAAAGAATTGAAGAGTTGATGCCCTTTAAAATTTGGCACCTAATAGTTGAGATATGGAACATGTAACGTATCAACAAATCTCAAGATTTATGCTAATTATCATGTTTTTATAATTTGTGACTTTGCAAATGTTTGGTGGTGAAAGGTCACATTGAAAGGTTCTCAAAGCTAAAAATAAAACCAGATTCTGTATATTTGTTCATTTTCTTTGTTTGGTTGCCTTTTATGTTTTATGTGGCAGGAGGAAGCTGATGTCACATGCTTTGGGCTGTAATGACTGCCCCGCCCCAATGACAGAAAGGCATGAGCGACTGTTGTGTGCTGTTTGGGAGATTTATGACAACAGATGGGTATTGTGTGGTTCAAGGGGACACGGAACAAGCCCATTCAGTGTCCTTTAACAAGTGGATTACGAAACAAAGGGACACTCAGGGTTCCCACAGTCATGGAAAATCCTGGAAAATCCTGGAAAAATTTGTGGTCATGGAAAGTCAGGGAAAAGTCAGGGTATTTGGAAAATTTGTGAAAAGTCATGGAAATCTGTTTTAAATTTTCTGTGGGAACCCTGTAGTAAGATAGTGGGTGGAACGGATGGCTGTGAGGGGAGGTGGAGGCCATCATAACGTGTCTGATTTTGGAAACCGTGCCAGAAAGGAAGTCATGGAAAGCAGCAATTTAGTCATGGAAAAGTCATGGAAATCTGTTTTCAAATTTCTGTGGGAACCCTGACACTTCTAATTAATATTTTTTTTTTGTTCTGCATGTTTAACATGATGTACTAAGTCCCCTAAACTATATAACTCAATTTTGAAAAAAATGCCAGTTATGCCCTTTTGTCATGGGGGGGGGGGGCAGAATAGACTGCTATGGAGTTTGGAAATGTATAAATATTATGCAGATCTTTCTGATGGATGTTGCTCTTGACAACCTCTGGACATAGCAACAACTGCTGTGGTTGTGTTTTTACTTTCATATTGAAATAGATTGAAAAAAATCTCATCACTAGGCTGCAGAAGAAAAATATTCACAATTTGAATACATTACCGAAGCAGTATCAAAAAGTAAATCAAATTGCTGTCAAATAAATGATAGTTCTCTATTTTCTAGAAACAAGTATAATATCAAAACTTTGCTTATGGTGATACCAACCTTTATGAAAATAATCTATCTGCTGTTATCACTGTACCTTGCGATCCACAGTGTCCAAATACGAGTCTGTTGACTGGAGAGTAGACTACATTCTTGGGTCCAGTGAGATACAGACGATAAATGAACCCAGCCTGCAGCTCCGACTCAAATTGCGCAATCCAGACACCGACACCGTGGACGTGAAATCCTTCTCCATCTCCTCCGACAAATTTAGGATACTCTTGAATGGTAGGTACTGAGTGTTAAAGGGTGGATCTCATTTGCAAACATCCCCGCAAACCAGGAAAAGATAACCCATGCCCTTAGGCTATTGATGGAGGACATGTCTGTGAAATCTGGGGGTCAGTAATTACCTAGAATGTGAAAAAATGTAAAAGAAAAACAATAGCTGTTTTTAGTGTACATTCTATGGTAGGAATTTCTCTCTCGTGAGAAAAAATTTCAAATCAGAGTCTAACGGTCTCTATAATTCCAATAAAACTGGGTTTCTAGCTCCTGTATTTTGCTAAAGGTTCCCAGATGGCATTTTCTTCCAAATGCCATTGTATTTACAAAATGTTAATTTTTAGGCATGCTAAAGAGATGCCCTGCCTTTAAGCTCTCACATGAAAGGCATTGTTTAACAGTTTTTTTCAAATTTAAAGGCAAGGCATCTCTTTTGTATGCCTAAAACTTGACATTGTGCAAAAATCATTGGTATACAACAGAAGAAAATCCTGTCTAAGAACCTTTAGTAAAGTATAGGAGCTAGAAACTGGGTGTAAGTGGAATTACTGTGACCATTAGACTTTGATTTGAAGTAGTATCTCCTGGTGACAAAAATTTGTTAGCATAGAACGAAATGACAAATTATTTTGTGCATTTTTTCAAATTCTAGGCAATTTCTGATCTTCAAATTTCACAGACGTGTCCTTCACAAATAGCCTGAAGGCACTCTCGTTTTAAAGAACACTGATATAACGAAATTTCATTATAAAGAAGTAAAATCTCTCGTCCCATATCTTTGATTTTCTTTGTATTCTTGTGTTTTTGCAACCCTGATATAAAGAAATTTCATTATAAAGAAACAATTTCATGGGTCCCAAGGACTTCTTTATAACGAGAGTGCACTATATTTTGCTCTCCTGGGGTGAGGGGTGTAATGAGATTTTCTGCCTTTAAATGATGTGAGCTACATGATCTACTATGATATTAGTGTTTCTGATATCTAATAATGGAGCAGTGAAAAAAAAATCAGTTCAAAACAACCATTAAGTACCTTTAAAAAAAATGAATAACAATGAGTGGCCATTCCAGCTTTACCCCATAGACTGTTGTGTTGTAGAATTTTTGTCCTGAGGGCATTTATTCCTGTACCAACTTTTACCTATACATATTTAGCAAAAAACAGAAATGTCTGAAGTTTTGTGTTCTAAGGTGTTTTATTTGTCCATTCAGACACTATCATGTAGGTCAGATATCAAAGTTTGACAATGTTTTGAAAGGAGCTTCCAAAATGTTAAATGATTCCTTTAATTGAAATGTTATTGAATGGTAGGTAGTTCTAGTACTGCTCCCCTGGTGGGACAACTCTCCCGGTAGGACCACTCTCCCAGTAGGACCACTCCCCCTCCCTCTCCCCCCTCCTCCCTCCCCCCCCTCCTCCCTCCCCCAGGACAACTTCCCCAAAGAAGGGCTCCCACGGAGGACAACTCCCCTGGAGGAGTTTAACTATGGGACCCCTCCCCCGGAGGACCACTTCGGTAAGGAGTTTAAAGGCAAGGTCCACCCTGACGTCAAGTTGGTTTTAATAAAAGCAGAACAATGAGAGAAAGATATTAATGAAAGTTTGGGGAAAATCCACCAAGGGATAAAAGAGTTATGAATTTTTAAAGTTTCAAATTTGTGACGTCACATGCGAGCAGCTCCCCCATTGTCATGTAATATAAATTCTGTGAAGTGCCATTTTCTCAAAAAATTGAAAATGAAGTTACCTGTGCATTCAATATATAATTAGAGACATTATTTTATACATGCTTCTATAGAAAAAAAAAATTCAATTATCATGAACCAATAAAAAGTGGCAGGTTATTGAAATAATATTACATGAAATATGGGGTGCTGCTCGTATGTGACGTCACAAAATTCAAACTTCATAACTCTGCTATTCTTTGATGGATTTTCGCCAAACTTTCATTAATATGTTTCTCATTAATCTTCTTTTACGAAAATCAACAATGTCAGGGTAGACCTTGCCTTTAACAATGTTTCCTGCTTAAAAACATCTCAGTTGTCTTTGGGGGAGTAGTCCACCAGGGGAGTTGTCCTTGGGGGCAGTTTTCCATGTGGGAGTGATCCTCCTGGGGACTTGTCCCAGGGGGGGGGGAGGGGGGGGGAGGACCTCCTTCCAGGGAGTTGTCATGTGGGAGTTGCCTCCAGGGGAGTTGTCCTGATACAGTACTGAGTGCTGAACTCTCAAATTGAGTGACATTCTAATTGCCTAGTCTAGAATCACAGACTCTATTTCGACACTTGGACAAAATTTTATAAATGACTTCATCCAAGTCTAATTTGTTTACTCACTGCTTATGTCAAGGGAGGTACTATACCACAGTACATGTACCTATGTAAGCAGTACATGTAGTCTACGGCATGTATTCTTCAGATTCTGTTTTGTGCGCCACAATGGACAAGGGCTCATGCCTGCAAACTACTAATGGTTCGGTCAAGCTTACATTGCGGAAAGCAATTAGACATGTCTGAAATAACTGTTAATCTCTTGACTGTTGTGTAAAATTATGTAACATTTGTTATTTTTTTATGCAAAGAGCAAAGAGCAAAGAGGACAGAGGCAATGTATTTTTGGATTGTCCATCGTTTGTCCTTCCGTTCATAAAGAATTGTAATTATTCCCAAACTAATTTTGTGTTCAAGTAATACATTATTGAAATAGTTACCATGCAATGTCATTCATGCTGTGATTTGAGATACTTATCACCAACTGTTGGGTTGTTAACAAGTAGTGCATTGTAATTTAATTTGTGTAGTCACATTCAGCGTGTTTCCATTGAGCCTACCATATTTATCCGGATAAAATTTAACCGGCTAATAGCGGAGAAGGTCTGTTTCTATTGGATTGCATTTTCCGGAAAGCACGATCGATCCTAACAGGATCGTACGATTACCGGCTAAGAGTCTGTTGACCTGGGTTGCCGCAAGGTATTGTGGGATGACCGAGGTCAAATTTATGCCCAACCAAACACACGCGCGCTGCAGCCAGGGGTCAAATTCCGATCACATGGTTTTGTTTATTTCCGGTTCTCACCAGCAAAAGACGGATAATAGCGGAGAAGGTCTGTTTCTATTGGGTTCTTCTACGCTAAAAGACGGATAATGGCGGAGAAGGTCTGTTTCTATTGATGTCTTACAGTATCTTTCTCCAATATTATCCTGCAAAAAGCAGGATAAACACCAGCGAAACGATCTCTGCTAAAAAGAGGGATAATGGCGGAGAAGGTCTGATTCTATTGATGTCTTATGGTATCTTTCTCCAATATTATCCTGCAAAAAGCAGGATAAATACCAGCGAAACTTTCTCTGCTAAAAAGACGAATAATGGCGGAGAAGGTCTGTTTCTATTGAAATCTTCTCCTCTATTAGCCGGTTGCATCCGGAAAACTACCGTCAATAGAAACACGCTGATTGTTGGAGAAATCCTGGCGTCAAGCTAAATACATGTGCTAACCTTCCACTCATAGGCTGACATTGTGGAGCTTCAAATTAACTAATTGTCAAACTTTGCTATCTGAGCAACATAGTAGTGTTTGAATGGACCAAAAAACACCTTAGAATATAAAAGTTTGGAAAGTTATGCTTCCACTGGCAAGATATGAATGAATAAACAATTAGTACTCGGGCCGAATACAAAATAGCCTACATCAGTCTATGGGAGGAAATGGACAGGTGAATCTAGTCAACCTACAATTTTCATGATTTTAAAGCACTTAATAATCATTTTGGAACACAATTTTTTCAGGGCTTCATTTTTAGACCTTATCAAAGACACTTGGAGCATGGAGGATTATGTAGCTCACATATTTTTAAACTGTGGTCATTGTTAGCCTGTGGCTTTAACCTCGCACTAAAAGCATAGCATCATACACTTTCGTCACACCCTTGACTGTAGATTCAATTACTCTTTATGACTGGCCTGATTGGTATCATATATCACTGGGTCAAGGTTCATACCAAAACAAACATATGGTACTGGTCAAAATTATTAGAACACCAGGGAAATCAAGATTTCTTGTTTCACTGGTGGAATTATTATATTCTTACAAAAATTTTAGAACATCTTATGTTACAATATATTGGTTTTACCACTTTAATAACACATGCAGCAAGAAACCTTGTATTTTCCAGGAGTTCTAATAATTTTGACCAGTACTGTATGTATTGTACTTTTGTAATAATAATATAAAGATAAGGAATCATTAGTATCATGATCAAAATTGGAAAACTAAGGCAGTTTGCTCAAGTTGTATGAGTAACAGTTGTCTGGATTTTAAACCCCCCCCCAAAAAAAACAAAACAAAAAAACCCACAAACAAACAAAAACAACAACAGCAACAACAACAAACAATACAAACACAACAAAAAAACAAACAAACAAACAAACAAACAAACAAACAAAGCCTCTCCTGCTGCAAAGTCATATGATATGGAGAATTCCTTGATATGCTCACTTTCAGACATGAAAATCAAGAATAACGTGTTATGTCCCAGTACACTTCACTTATAATATATTTTTGTTTCTTGTATGTTTCATGCAGAACTGAAGCAGACCATGGCACTGATGGAAGGTTTATCATAGCTGCAGAACTGAACACTGGACAACGGATCACTGTGGAAACAACAGTGAAATATGACTGGTAGTCACCATTCTATAATGTTAAACAGAGTGTCATTGATATCCCTAAAAAGTAAAAATGAAATGAACTGACAAATTGAATAGTCAATGTCTATATTTACACAGTTATGTAGTTG
>JZLH01S0170569.1:5360-25374 GCA_001188425.1 Eucidaris tribuloides | reverse complement strand
TATTATTATTATTATTATTATTATTATTATTATTATTATTATTATTATTATTATTATTATTATTATTATTATTATTATTATTATTATTATTATTATTATTATTAATGATAATAATCATTATCATTATTATTATTATTATTATTTATATTACTACTTTTATTAACATTTCATGAACGAAGTTGGCGATGGCTGTCGACAGCACTTGTACGATTGAAATTGTCACAAAAAAGAATCTCAATTTCTCCAGCCACACATATAAATACAAAAAAAAAAACGATTCAATTTACATTCCATTTGGCTCATCCCACACTGAAATCCACCACTTAATACGACATCCAGATTCCATTTTACAGTATAAAATTGAAATACGCAGGACAGAGATATGGGATGAGGTGGTCAGTCAAAACGTCATGAGACCAGAGAGGTATCGATTTTGGTTGGACCAGCTTGTTGATTCAGTAGCTCATTTGCGCCATCTCATCATTGTGAGAGTCTCCTCATCAATAGGCGGCATGGTGACAGTTTCCAAAGTATTTTGTAAAATAGATCCAGGTCGTACAAGTTATGAGGCCATTATTAGTGACAACGCTATCACCACTTTTTAACACAATTTTAACTAACAAATTTAGCAAGAATTGTATCATGACCATACATTAAACGTTAATGGTTTTTAGTGTGGGGCATCTATGATACTAGATGCGTCACTATAGAGTCACTATAGAGACAATATGCAATACACATCACATCCATCTAACATTTTCATCACCGACATTTAAAATATTATCTTATTGATATCCCATTAAGGTGTCATGACATAATATCGAAAATCAATGAACAAGGATGTTTGCTCACCTCATTCAGTCACCTACAATTGGCGGTGGTACAGATCCACGCACATCTCCCGATAGGTTAAATCATAACTCGCTATATGCGTTGCGAGGGCCGCGGAGTTCCTTTCGCCACACCGACGCAATGATGACGATTAAAACGCCACACAGTACTAAAATCAGGTCGCAAGGACAAGGCCGAGAACAGTTGACAGATTTTGAATGAAATGCCGAGTATTAATAATCAGCTTTTGAAATGGGTTTCAGCGGTCATGCGCACGATATGACAACCCCAAGAAGCAAATGCAGACTCATGCAGAGCCTAGTCTACTGCGATGACCTTCTGGTTGGAACAAAACAATTACTGTCAATGATTGATCACCAAACACTCAATAGTGGTATGAAGGATGTAGATGAAAGGATACAATTCACCGCGCGATTATCATATCTCGTACTTGAACTTTCCGATTGCGACCGTGCATGTGTGTGGATTTGAATAGGATATTGTTAGCAATGACCGTTTGAAGCAAAGAAAAACGCGGGTCTGATTGTTAGGCTATCACAGTTCTATCCAAAGCTCGGCAAACACTTCTCTTCGCAACGTACACATTGGAGTAAACATACAACCATTTATTGGTACAATGGCGTAGGCGGTGTGCGAATATTTTTTTTACACAACTGTTAAGCCATTTTCAGCAAAGTATTTGAAGAAGTGCTCTGGGGTTGGAGTCTAACAGGTCTACGTCCTCGGCGGTCTGCACCTTGAGTTCAGGGTCTGTATGTGATGCATAGCTATAGAAGCACGCAGTGCCACCGCCATGCACGGCGAACGAATGCCTCGTACATTCGCACATATTGTACACACTTGGCCGAGGTTGGTGGTGGTGGCGGGTGGGTGTGTAGGGGGGAGGTGGGGCAGTAAAGTAGATGAACTGATTTGTTTCTTATAATATAAACCATAAAGGCGTAATTTCAAGTAGTAGATGTAATCAATTGTTTCTTTTAAATATACCACTATTTATCAGTAATAATTTGCACATGTAGAAACATGCAGAATGAATATTCAGGCCAGAAATACACCCCCTAAAACGTGTGATAATTAGATAGATCTATAATTATTACTTTAGGTTCTTTACAATTTCTCAAATGTCCAGTAGCCTCTTCCTTTACACTAGTCGGATAGCACATACATCCAAGGCAGCTGAAAATACGAAAAAAAAGTATAACCCGTAAGCATCAGACTCATGCAATTTATTGCAATGAACACACGTTACACTATGGTCATTGTTGCAAGCACTGTACTACAGTATTCCACGTCCCTCTGCACCATGGACACTGTGCATTTACATGTGCAGCATGATACAGCTATAGCATACACAGCATGACACGAGCAGTCACGACGACACACTGACCGCCAGTAGTGCGATAACTGTGCGGTCCCAAATACCCGCGTCAGTCTAACTCTGCCAGTCGTTTGAAGAGCCTATTTAACCGATATGGCTAAACAGTTGTGTAAATAAAATATTCGCAGGCGGTGTGGTGGGGCTTTTGAGCCTGCGGTCCCCCACTCAATTGTCGAATTATTTTTAAGCCTAATTTTGATTTTTAGCACACTGACATTCGGCCCTGATCACTATCCTCCCTTAGAGTTGTGTACACCATGGGGCACGTCATAAGAAATTGACCCCCTCCCAATATTTCTAACTACGCCACTGAGTGCATTTCAATACAATGCCCAATCATAACGATCGAAGCTTTTTGATATGACATTAATAACACACATCGCCATTTTCTTATGTCGAGTGACTGGCTAACTTAAAGGTAGAATACTGGTTTACAGTGAAAAAATGTCTCTATGGAGGCGGGATTATAATTATAACGTAAATAACCAGAGATAATTCTCTATCCATACGGGAGTAAAATGTGTGCGCTTGTCTACTGGACATTCCATGCGACAAAATAAGGTACAAACTTGATCTGGAATTAAATTAATCACTCAATCTACTCTACGCTATAGTTATAGTTTTATGAACACAATTCGGATTATTCATTCATTATATTTTATAACTGTTCGACAATAATCAATTGCTTGCTTAGTTTTTGTATCTATTTATTTGTTAATTTTCTTCACTCTTTTTCTTTCCCTTCTTCACTCTCCTTCTTCTTCTTCTTCTTCTTCTTCTTCTTCTTCATCTTCTTTTTACTAATCATCTTTTTTCTTCAAGTTCTTCTTTTTCTTCTCCTTCTTCTTCTTCTTCTTCTTCTCCTTCTTCTTCTTCCTCTTCTCCTCCTCCTCCTCCTTCATTTTCCATGTCTAAGATTGTTAATGTAAAATGATTATTCAAGGAGCCCAGCGGGAATTTAAAATTGTTTAATATTTGCCACTGATATCAAAGGACACGAGTGCCGAAGTGATGACGTCAAACTGATATATAACTTTATGTATGTAGAGACAACAGTGTAATCATGATCCTGTAGAGGGCTGCCAGATTTCCCGATTCTCAAAACGCCAGATTACACGCCAAATTCAATGAAAAACGCCAAATTTGTATTTGATGCATTCATGGGCAGCATAGTAGATATGGTTCCTCTGAAACCTCTGCCGGAGCCGAAAATCTAAGTGCCACGGTTTACGCGCAGGAAGGTTTTCCACGTGCATGCGCACCGCTATGTTTGGACCCTCATGGCATCATTCTATTGAAAATCCTCTGAAAATCGGGTTCATAATGATCTTTAGGTATGCCATTGTAAAAGGTACCCCCCCCAAAAAAAAAAAAAACTGAAAAAAAACCCAAAACAAAAGCAAAAAAAAAAAAAAGCCGTTTGGCGTGCACTTTGAATTCTTCGATGCCAAACGATATCAAAAAATGCCAAACCCTGTGTAACACGTAAAATAATACTTCCGTAGAAAGAATGTCGTCAGGTTGTAAAGCGTAGCGACGTGAAAGAGCGCCCTCTGTATCCCATACCCACCGTCCTCACCTCACCCATCCATTTATTCTCTGACCCTTTCAAAGAGGATTAACCACCATGTGTATTATATAAACCCGCTACGTACTAAAAAGGGACCACACCTGTGCATGTACAGTATTACAATAGCCCATAGAAACGTATGTTGAATGTACTGACTTCAAAACATTCAATAATTAACCAAATCGTAGATTTTTCTAAATTGCAGGATATGACAGGAATTTTTAAAGCACTTTCATTTAAAAAAACATGATTATGTTTTGTTGCTCGAAAAAAGTTAAAAGCCTCGATACAAGACTGACCACAGATCCGTACCGAATGCTAAAATTAGCAAGCTTTCACAGATATCAATAAAAATTCATTAAAAATATTAAAACTCCAAATTCTCCTAACCCTTTTTCAAGTGTTGTACAAGCTATAGAGTTCAAATAATCTATATCACCACAGAACATGACCAGTAAACCATTTCCCGATTTTTAATGATTTTTTTATCAATACCGTGATGTCATTTTTCTGCTTTCCCACAAGGCATTGCGAGAGATTTAATTTAGGAGTGCGCCCAAAACAGCAATCATGTCTCCTCTTCTCCTTCTATCAGAAAAATGGCGGCAATTTTAATTTATGGGGATTATTATTGAGGGGGCAGGGGTGAAAATAAACACTCTGTGGGTGCTTTTCATGAATGAAATCATGTTTCATGATTACCTGGCATATGTTTGCTATGCAAACCATGCAAAACAACACAAGACATCTCATTTTCTTACTTTGTTGAAGTGTTACATATTTATTTGCAAAAGTGATTTCATTAAATACTTTCCACATACATGTTGTGCATAATGATTTCGTACAACGACATCATCTATACCATATATAAATAAATACCACCATATTTTCAATATCAAATAGTTACAAACTAGTCATCGTACACAATTAGTGTAGTCATCAAATAAACACGTTACCCGTGTTCCACATCAATACAATGCACAATATTTAATTTAAAGTACCATAAGGCGTTATATGAAATGTTATTTACGTGGTAAAATATTGAACTGTATCCTGGCCTTCCGTGCCCTAGAACGGCTAGCTCTTTTTGAGCTCCACACAGACTTGTGCCCAACGTCCAAGCTCACAAGCGGTTGCGCTGCAGTCTTCTTTTGTCATTCATGGTAGGCATAGAAAAATACGGTAGATGAAAATTACGTTAGCCCTCGTTCACGTACAGTATTGCAACAATCATATTGGATTCATGTTAGCGATACACCAAGCAACACACCATCAGGAACCCCCTAAAGGTTTCTTAACCCTTTGCCGTCAAAATTCTGTAATTCCCATAGAATCAATGCATGGAAAATCTGGTACCCGTAGCCAACGGGTTAACAGTTAGTATTGAAACCATCCCATTATCAACACTCGATGTTATAATACACATAAATGTATTATTAAACAATTTGTATTGCTTGAATTTAGAAAGTAGCATATACTTGTTATTCGTTTCTATATAATTCAATATTTATACAAGATATTATTCTCATAATAATTAGTACAAAACCAACTTTGCCCATTATATTGTTGTAGGTCATAAGTATCCAAGTCTATATTTTGTAGGTAATGATATGGACATCTACCGATGAGGGCGCTAGCCTTAGGAAAAGGTCGTCACCTTCGCGCTGCCGCATTTCGGGCGAAAAGCTCAGGGATATCACCAAATTGTTACCCGTCATAGCCGACGTCATGCGGCAGTTAGCAAAAGTTTCATGACATGACCAACTAAGGACTGAACAACCAATTTAAAGGCGCACACAGAGAATGAATGGCGCCCTCTGAAGATGGGGGAGGGAAATCATTCACTATTAAGTGTCCGCACATAGTCAGCACACAATGATCACAGAGTGATCATACACTAATCACAATGTGAACAGACACTGATCACAAAGTGAACACACTATTACCACTCAATGAATTTGAAACATTTTCATTGAAGCACACTGTGATCACCAAACACACTATAACTCCGTGTTCTTTCTGTATGACTCTCATTTTCAGTCTGCACGCGATATCTTTCACCCCTTGAGTGCATTTCATTTATCATTCATCAAGCAGATTCGTAATGTCGTTCTGGAGACCCCCCCCTCCCCCACCCCCCTTTTTTTTAGTTACAATTATCTCCCTTATCACGCCCGTCATAGTTCCAGAGACCCACCCTCCCCAGTATTAGACTTAGTGGTAGTATATGCCCACTTCTCTGATACCCAGACGTATACATCCACTAAGGTTGTCGGGTAATACTTCCTTCGTGTATATCTGGAAATCTGACAACACGCTATATGTATAACTCGAAGAAATAAAGTACGTGTACTTCGAGTTCATTAGCATAGCAGAGAATTCTCTGTGTAGATGAATTTTACATCAACATCGTAACTTCAAGTACCAAAAAATACCTTGTCATCTTAATTTTCTGACTACAACTGAGTGAAAAATACATCTCTACAATGAAGAGAGCAGCATTGTGTTTCTTGCGGCTACTGACACTAAGGTCAGTTTTGATGAAAACGCAAAATAATACCAACAGCTTTATACATTTAAAATTTCCACGTACAAATTTCTTCACCTGACGTGATATTTTGACAAACTGGAGATTTTGATTGCAATCCGCACTAACTCCAAAAAAACTGAGTTATTATGCCTATACCCACGCATTTATCACCTACTTATCAAACGATGGCTAAATTTCGCAAGCAAGTACAAAATATGTCGGTGTCTACTTTTATTTTCCAATAGGCGTGTGTAAAAATTCTGGGAAAAAAGTTTTAGCGCGTTAGTGTAATTAAAGTTTTAACAGTAAACAAACTATTGTATAGTGCATAGATCATTAATGTGCTAAACATACACATTATTTCATGTCGATGGTATACAAAAACAAACATAAAAATACTGAAGTGCGCAGCACCAACGAATATAAATTTGATATCAATAAACGATTACTGCGTTACACAAACACATAATTATATACACGCAAATTTTGAGAAAGAATACACACATAACACCAGTGCACATGTGTTTCTTCCCTTAAGCACACTACTTCTGGGTCTAGAAATACACGCTGCCAGATACATCGTACTAAAGCCAAGTCTCTATACGTTATTTCCTACAGAATGTACTTTTGAGGAAGAGGTTATGCTGTTACCATCGAAAACCACAAGCTTGACATACATCCACTGCCAGTAATATTATTAATGGAACAAAATTAATTAAACTTATATTAGCCTCGTACCTAATCATAAAAACAAAATCACACACATAGTAAAGCTTTTATCAAAATTGCATGGATTAGGAAAAGTTTCAGAAGTCACGCGAACTGTTCGCTTTTATACAAATCGGAAAGGCAGTGACAGTTTCAGATATGTATAACAAGATACAGTAATATTTAGGTGATCAGGAGGTTATTAATATCTTCTTACAAAAGCAGTTTTAAGTTGTTAATGGATATTGTGAATTTTTAATGGTTATGTACAATTTTAAACATAATGTGTAAAAACTGAAAAAGAAACAAATTCGCGCTCTACAGTTTCACTAAATACTGCTCCTAACTATCACATTCATTTCATTGCATCGTATTACCATTGACACAGCATACTTTAAAAATACTGTCGGACGATTACATCTCACTGGTTGTGGGAATTGAATGGAAACACTAAAAAAACACATTGGAATTTATACGTCTGGGAAGCAACAGGCTACTACAAACTACGAGGTGCCTTCAATAAGTTTTAAGACTTTTTCAGTAGGGGCAGTTATAATTATCCCATACGTCTAATGAGATAACATTCCATTTTTGTTATTCCGTATTGAAAGAGACGGCTGTACGTGTACGTTAAGCGGAACCTACGAAACCACGCTCAACACAGCCTCTTTCATCTCCTCAATGGTTTCGAAATGACTGCCTCTGGGGTTTTCATTGAGCTTGGGGAACAACCAAAAGTCACAGGGAGCTAGGTCTGGACTGTAAGGATGGTGAGGAACTGTCTTGATGCCCATTTTGGTCAAATAGTTGGAAACACGGATGGAGCTCGACCATCTCCCCGCTGTCGCTAACACGTCTTTCCTTCTGTTCGTCACTTAGCACCCTTGGGACAAACTTCACGCAAATCTTCTACATGTTCAGTTCCTACACTGACTTCAAACTGTACATGAATTGTCTCTATTGACACTCGACGGTCCTCATCCATAAAAGTATGAATTTTCCCCACCAGCTCCGGTGTGTTGACTTCCCTCCCTATCCCACACCTCTCATCGTTTCTCATAGATTCTCTGCCGTCCTTTAACTTTTTGTGCCAACCGAACACGGATGGTCTGCCCATACAAGTTAATCCATAAGCAGTCTGAATTAGTTCATAAGTCTGTGTAGCGTTCTTTTTGAGCTTATCACAAAATTTTATAGCGTATCGCGCTTCCAAAGTGTACTCCCGTCCCGACTGCAGTTTGCAAAAATATAAAAAAAAAGGGTCAGCTGTGACGAGCGTGGTTTAGTAGGTTCCGCTTAACGTCCACGTACAGCTGCCTCTTTCAATCCGGAATAACAAAATATGGTATATTATCTCATAAGACATAATTATGGTAATGACATATAACAATTACAAGAGTATGGGATGATTATAACTGCCCCTACAAAAAAAGTCTGGAAAGTTATTGAAGTCACCTCGTATATAAATTTGCTACTTAAAACACCAATTACTGTACAATTAGCAACGTTTACCTTCACGAACAAAATATACAAATATAAACACGTCACATGTAACGAACAGCAATAAACTAACGTTTATCAATGATTTCAAGCTTATAACATCTCCACAGGGGGTCAATCCGTTTCGGATGGGGGGGGGGGGGGGCGAAAGTGGGAAAAGTCACAAATTTTGCGGTCGGCGCCAAATGGCAATACAGATTTGCGCGTGAAGCACACCAAAAATTTGACAATTGTTATTTGATAGTATTTATAGTATTTTTATGCTTAGTTTAATGGTTTTATAGTGCTTTCCAATGCTTTTTAAATATATCCTTGTATTGCATGTCATGAATTTTTCAAGTTGTCAAATTTATTAGGGGAGAGGGGCAAATCAATATGTTCCCCCGATATTTTCATTGGTGGGGCTATCGCCCCTGCCTCCCCCCCCCCCAAGGATCGACGCCTCTGCTCTTCCAGTTTTCATTGTGATTATCTAATTTCTTTCTATCTGCTTGAATGTTGTTTTCATTCGGAATTCAGAGAGCTACTTTGTTTTAAACAGTAATTATTATACTATTGCACCAAAGTGATTTTGATCCATAAGTAATAATTAGTACTATATTTAAACATAAGGAAATCTACTACTAAAAATAAGTTAGTGGTTGGCAATGAAATGAGTTGAAGGAAAACTTGAAAGTTACACGGCGACGCCATCTTGAGAGTCTGCTAAATCTTTACTTGCTAATTTTTCCATGTCTACATCGCCCTTTGCGCCAACATCCTCTACGACCGGCTTGCTAGGCTTGTATGTGACAGCCGCTAGGATGACAAACACTAGGGACATCAGTTTGAGCACTACAAGTAGCGTCATGGTGTATTGACTGAAGAGACTGTTGTTGTACGTCCAACAGTTGCGGCTGCCGTCGGCTTCGTTCTCCCACAGTAAACATGATCGGTCGATGAGGGCGCCAAACACCACTGGCCCAGGGACGCTACCTGTAATGTGTGCCGAGAATAGTGCAGAAATTATGTGAGGTAACTTATGAGAAAATTGAGTTGGCAGATAGCTAATGTTATTAAGCAAAAAATTCACGCTGGTGACATTGTGATATTGTTCATTGCCGCGTACAGCTCAAACCAACCCCCCCTCCTCCCCTTCCGCTAAGCGCCTCCTTTTTCCTGAATAACACACCTCTGTAGAGTAGAGAATTCAGAAAATAGTGACGTTATTATTTTGACTTCGTTTTGGACCATGGAACTACCCGTCGGACGCGAGGACCTATTTTTGCTTACTGCTTCGTTTTGCTTAATAAAACGCCCCTTTTTGAACAAAATCCTGGATATGCCTGCGATATTGTTTACTCACCTAGCATTCGAAACATGAGAGACTGCAATCCAAGAGCGTACGTCCTCTGAGACCGTGATACACATCTGCAGAATACACGACAGGTAACAGAAATAGGCTCAGTAAAAGTGCACGAAATGTGTGGTAACGAGTGAAATCCAAACGTCATGAAGACCATTACTAATACTTAGAACCGGGGATGCACATCAGAATCGATATTACTCACTGATGTACACGCAGAAACTCGTTTTATACCTGCTTCTGGTATTTACCAAGGTTATGCTGTAATGTACACTTAGGAATTCAGTATTTCATCTTTTTAGTTAATTAAAACCATTATCTGTCCACCTCATTAAAATAATAGTTTGTCTTGCCCTTTCTGCGATGTATTTCTTAATTTTGTTATTCGATCTGGTCCTTCAACGTCGTTCTCCTGCAGATCAACGCAAACCTTAGTTAAAAGGCTTGTTGGTCCACATTGAATCCCATCTCTAATATCCTTGTAACATTGTCTGCATTATTTTGTCATTATCATCACAGTTCATTGTAACCTACTATTCTTCTTCTATATTGATACGCTAAAACGTCATAAAAATAAACAAACTACTTGTTGGACTCTGTTGCACAGTATTTAAGTGTATTTTTGGCATACCTATCTATTTCAGCATTAGAGGCAATCGCTCATAAGTCATGTACTATGTCTGAACATCTTAGAGCAGTATCAGTATGTGACATTCTTTTCAGTCCTTCTGACTTCAAATATTGTACCATTCGGTTCCACAATAAGCCCTTGTTTAAGTTACCCCTTTAAAAATTGGAATTGGTTTCTACTAGTGTTCAAATACAGGGTATTTATAATTTACATGGCTCCTGATGGCAAGCTCCAAGCGACAACAGTTTCAGCCCCGTGGGTCGACATCACTGCAACCATCTACCTGGAAATCTGGTAGCAGTACTAGCTTGTTTAGGTGGCTTTGATTATGAAAATATAGTGAAAAGACAATTCTTATGCTCAGGTAAAATAAAGTTGCCGAAAATGTGCAAATTCCACTTACAGCTTACACCCTGACACAAATTACGCAGGCCAGATTTGTTCTCGTATGTAGTGCACGGCCAATGCTAGAGTGCAGCCTTGTCGACATTTTCCCATAATGCATCACGCTGTGTGTTGCAAATCCACCATACTTGTACCGTTTCATATAAACAAAAGTTGACTGTGCTTCTAGATATTACCACCAATGAGTAGCTTACCTTAGCGTTGCTGTTATCACGGGAACCGTGGCCAAGAACGTAAATGTAATCATCAAAAAGAGCAGAGCGAAGAAAGGTGCCCGTAGAGGGCAGTCTGACGTGCATCGACCAGAGACGCTGGTCCCGTATCGCATCAATCCAGATGTAGAATTATTGCTGACGATACAGCGACAGTCGGTGTGTATCTAAAAAAAAGGGATAGCATTAAGTAAATTATTAGAAATTAGGCGATGGGTGTGTGAAAAATGAACTAAATGATCACTTCTTTTACGCATTCACCTTTTTTTAATGGTAAAATATGCTTAGTGTATCAAAAGAATATATCCATACACAAGACAAAATATTGATATTTTAATACAACCTGAGAGGTCAAAGTCTTTCACTGATTTTTTTCGTAAACATGCGTGTCTCACGAACAAAGCTTGTGATATGGGCAGAAAACTGATTATACACAATAGCCCCATATTAGGGCGGTTCGTACATGGTAATACATAGAATTATTCGCAGGCAGAACAAGTGGGATGGTCTGCATTCGATAAGGAGATCTTGAACATTTATCATACCAGTATCTTTCCCAATGGGACCTCGTGAGTAATACGATACCCCTTAATTGAAAACTAGACCAAATCTACCATGGTAAACCCCCCCCCCCACCCTATAAAACATATTTTAGAAAGTGCATCCAAAATGCAGTGGCGTAACAGATGCCTGGTAATTGGGGGGGGGGGCAGAGCCAAAAATTTCCCGGTAACAAAGTCCAAAATGTGCGTCTTCCTTTCATTTTCCCGGGCAATCTCGCCCCCCCCCCCCTCCCCCAGGCCGTTACGCCACTGCCGAAAGGCGAGTAATACATTATTTTGAAATCTCTTCTCATTCTTATCCCTACTGCGATGATTTTAAGTTGGCAGAAAGGGTGACCTTATCACTCATGATATCAACTTAAAGCAGATAATAAGTACAGATATCCTGCCCTTAGCAAGTTTACTAACCTTCTCCTCACTAGTTTCAGTTACTGTGCAGCCCGCGTGGCAGGCGGAGAAGTACATGACGTCATCGTCACCACATACAGGTTGGAAGTCGTCGGTGCAATGGCAGCCTGAATTACAGGTAGCTGTGACGTCAGCCTCGTCCCCCGTATACGTCATCGATCTGGAAAGATGATAGAGTACGTCAAGACCAACAGTTTTGTTTAGATAGAAACGGTTATATAGTTGGTCTTTCTGCAGATGACACTCTGGTACACGCAGAACAGTTGAAACCAGCAGATCGTCCTGCCCCTTTTCACTAAGAAATTTGTACACTTTCAGTTAAAAATGCGACAGACAGTAACTCTATACTTTTGAGACGGAGAAAGACGTTC
Source organism: Eucidaris tribuloides (assembly GCA_001188425.1). Lineage (NCBI taxonomy): Eukaryota > Metazoa > Echinodermata > Echinoidea > Cidaroida > Cidaridae > Eucidaris > Eucidaris tribuloides. Next base: position 12,901 of record JZLH01S0170569.1, on the reverse strand, counting down.
ACACTGTTAAACCTCTATGACATTTGTGCCATTTTCCTTCTTAATTTGTTGGAGTTGCATGCCCTTTTCATTATCGATTGATCGATGATATAAGTCAACATGCTGAAAATAAGACATTATGCATGCTAATAGGACGATGTTAACTTTTGATATAATGACACGAGTTCAATTGACCAGTCTGCCTGTCACAATGCTGTTCGTTCTTTAGTTCTGTCTCGTATTGATTATTGCAATGGGCTTCTTTCTTGAATTCCCTCTAATCAGTTGACTCGTGTTCAACGATTACAAAATTGGGCGGCACGATTAATTCTGCAAGTTTCTCGTGATCACCCTTCTCAACCACTCTTGAACTCACTACACTGGCTTCCCTTGAAACAGAGAATAATTTTCAAACTACTCTTGTTTGTCTACAGAACACTCAATAACCAGGCTCCAGAGTACTTACTCAATTGTCTGAATTTATATGCACCCACCAGATCACTTAGGTCAGCTAGTGACCCTCTCCGTCTCACATACATTACTCGCACATTAGCCGGTGATAGAACATTTACTGTGTCAGCTTCAAAATACTGGAATGATTTCCCACTTACAATAAGACAGTCTTCATCAATACCTATTTTCAAAAAGGCATTAAAAACCCATCTTTTTAGCAGTTTGTAGTTTTAAGATTACATAGTTGTATACAATTGTACGCGCTTTGGGACTAATGGGAAAAGCGCAGTATAAGTGATAATAATAATAATAATAACAATAATAATAATGACGAAAAATTTACATCTTTTAATTTTCAATCTTTCAAAATTCAGTTCAGGTAATTAATTTCTATGTTGCAAGTTTCATGATGCTTTTAAGGCCCGATCTCACTGGAGGAGACGTTGCCGCAACTCGCGTGACTGTTCAGTTGTGGCGAAAACTCGGATGTCGTAACCTCTCGCAAAAGATTCAGTCCATGGCCTCACTACTAAGCTACGGCCCCATGGCTAAATTGCTGTGATATATGTGTATATACTGTCAGGTTAGATTTCCTTTTAGGGCCTGCGACTGTAATCCTGGTAATCAGTACTACCAGTCCCAGGTTGGCAGTGGATAAAGCATCACCCCATCGGATTTCAAAGGAAATGCAAAGGCAGGGTAGCGGGGTACCCTGGTATAACTTAGAAGAACATCTAAATAAGGGCGTTAGCTCTGGAGAGCAAATGGTGGCCATCCAGCACCTTCGTTTTAATCTTGCTGCTTTGCATAATGTTCTTGGTTGACCAAAGGCTAGGCCCACGTCCTGTGGTTGGCGTCAGGAAGGGCATCCGGTCACTTATATTTTTTTCTCCACTGCATAATCACATCGTGACGATACAAATGGATTTAAAAATCTGGATAACTACTATTACTATTTTGCTCTACGTTAGTAAAAGGAAGCAAGTGACAAATCCTTCAAATTTTGAGTTATTGATGTTTTTATAACAATTTAAAGCCCAAGTTTAGTTTTGGGGATTTTTTGTTATTTGAAAGCTTTATGCCCCAAAGTCATAACCCTGCAATAATAGATTCTGAATGTATTTAGTTTTTTTTAATTAGTTAATGAAAAATCTCGGGGGACCCCCGAGATTTTCGACTATATTATATATTATAGCCATCAAAGGGTTTAAAAAGGGCTTTAAGATTACATGTGTTATACCCTCATCTGAACAGAGCAGACTCTGTCTTTCAGATGAGGTATAGCTCATATAACCCTTTTTAACCCTTTGGATGCTATAATGTAAAATATAGCCGAAAATCTCGGGGTCCCCCCCCCCCCCGAGATTTTTCATTAATTAATTTAAAAAAAAACTAAAGACAAAAAAAGGTTATATGAGTTATACCTCATCTGAAAGCAGAAAGGGCAGAGTCTGCTCTTTCAGATGAGGTATAACACATGCAACCTTAAAGCCTTTTAACCCTTTGGATGCTATAATGTAAAATATAGTCGAAAATTTCGGGGGTCCCCTCGAGATTTTTCATTAGCTAATAAAAACAAAAACTAAAGACATTCAGAATCTATTATTGCAGGGTTATGACTTTGGGGCATAAAGCTTTCAAATAACAAAAAATCCCCACAACTAAACTTGGGCTTTAAGCATGCTGTACCTCCAGACAAAATTTGGACAAGGAATAATAATTCTATCAAAAGATATCGCAGGCAAAACAAAAGGAGATTGCATTGATGTCAATAACAGAATAATTGCTCATTATGAGAAATGACACTTATGTGACGTTCATTTGCTTCCTTTTGCCAAAGCAGGGCAGAATTATGAACTTACCCGTTACCATAATCCACGGTCACACCGGCAAAAGACACGTTGGGGCAGCTGATCAAGAAGGTAAAGGTGAGAAGGAAAGAGGCAGTGAGACTAACAAACACAAACTTCATCATCCCACGAAACTTGAGATCGAAGCGTTTGACAGTATAGCCACCAACTAGAGCACCCAGGACACTGGACGGAGTAATGAGAAGACCTGACATACACAGAAAAAGAGAAAAAAAAACGAAAAGACGACGTAAACTTCGATTCGGAAGCATGAAAATGAAAAAAGATAAATATCAAGTTAAAACCTTCCCGTGCTTCGCCAATTTGCACTGATCAAAAACGTACAGTAAACAATGGGAGGATTTACTATTCCCTGCTATTCCTCTTAATCAATACAATACCGTTCTCACGAGACCAGCTGAGTCATTTATACCTTCTATGATTGTAAAATGTTGTGCCTATTGTGTCAAAACTATAAATTGCGCAAATAAACTTGAATTGAACCTGAAGTTTTACAATTTGGCAAGTAAAGAGTTAAACAATGAATATCATCACCTTTTCAAAAAATATGGCAGAACAATGTCCTTTTGTTTGCAGATCATGGTAGACATGCAAATGGGTTAGTTGTTCATAATCATACATGTAATAGAATGTTTTTACGTATATGATCACTAGACAGATGTTGACCCCGATTTAACACGAGAGCGGACAGGCAAAACACGAATTTGAATTGTTCCATATGTACCCGGCGCGATGATGTATGCATATTAATTAATTGAATAATGACAACAATAACAACAATCGCTCATGAAGTGAACAGTCAAAAACAGAAATCACTCATGCACTAAATATAACAACAATCACTCACGCAGTGAACTGTACTTAATTCAGATATGATTTTTACGACCTTTTGTAAGAATGTGTTGTTGATATCCTAAATACTTGATTTATTGAAAGAAAATGATTTATGTACATAATTACATTGAGTTTTAAAAAGGCAAACACAGTTCTATGCAACTGTTTCACTGGAGCTGACAATAGATTGTGTAGTGTGTTTTTTTTTTCGAAAGCATTTATTGGCAGGCAGTCTGCGATGCTTCATTCCTACACCACAGGTTCACAGACGGCTATGATTATACGCGATTATTGAATAGATTTCAATCAATCGCAAGAAATCAGAAATGAACATTGTTCCATGAAAGAGGTAAAAGAAAATGTACTAGATCTGCCGCGAATGACAAAAAAATAAAGTTAGTCTCCTTACCTGCAGTTATGGCGGCAGATCCTGAGGTCATATTGAATTGCGATTCCAAGTATTTTGGTCCAAACACGGCAATCGCCGCTAGAGTGAATGTTTCAGTGACTGTCACGAGACTAACAAACATAAAGGCAGGATTTCGTATAAGCACCCAGGTGGCCCGAGGAAAGTCTATCACGCTATGACTGAAACCAGCTCGCACCTCGAACTCGTCCCCCATATGGGCCTCGTTCTGTCGCTCCTCTTGAATCTTTTTTGAACCTGTACACAGTTACAGAAAGGAAAAAAAATGAACTTAATTCCAATACGAGATACATCTACTTAGGTGAATTTTAATATGCCCCCCACTCCCCAGAACCCCCCCCCCAAAAAAAAAATCTTTGCCCGAATTTGGTGCAATTTGGCCACATTTTTTTTCTATACCTACAAACATAGCTGACCAATAAATAATGTTCATACTGATTTTTCGTGGAAAATGAAGCTAGTGCATTTTGGACCTAAACCTCTTCAAATAGTGCTTCCAATTTTATCACTGGATAAACTTGAGTAATAATGATATTGTTCCTGCTTGAATCGTGCATGTGCTTTGAAGAATATTATCTCTCTATGCTTATTTGTTTCGAAGCCATAGACAATCTCAAGTGACACTTAAAGGCATTAGCAAGATATCTTGGGGAAAACATGACAATTATGATTTTTTTTTTGCATTTATTGCATTTTATTTCAAAAAGACTGGAGTTATTACGAGGCTCGAAAAACTTGAGCCATAATGGGCCAGTTCGAATTCTCGGCTTTAATTTACCCGTTTGTAACGATGCAGTAAGCAAGGTTATTTTTAGATTAAATTATGCTATAAGATGTCTAAATCATCATACAATTGTATACAATATGTATGGGAAAGTAAGACTGCCAAATCATATATTAATGGAAACTTGATATCGAATGTTCAATGGGAATTCACATATTTGTTCACTAAGTTTTATATCAGGTCAATACCAAAACACATTTTAATTGTGGAGGCCCCATTTAAAAAGTCGTCAAACTTGACTATCTGACATATCGGACAGTGAGTGAATGGACAAACATCACCACAGAACAAAATACTCAAGACAGTTACGGTGTCACTCGTAAAATATGTACAGATAAAAGTCGGGAAGGAAGTATTGTCAGCTGATGGAAATTCTGCAACACAGCAGTCTATGAGGAAAAAACTGGAATGGTCGCTCGATGGGTTTCACTTTTTAAAACACTAATTGATCATTTTAAACTGCAGTTTTTTTCGGGGCTTCATTTTTAAAACTGGAAGCATTGCTATACGATGCCTTTAACGCTATATTACAACATCATGATACACTCAGTTTTGAAGAATAAAAATCGTTTTTTAACGCACACATACACATAAGAGAATGAAACACGTTCACAATATGAAAAAAAATAATGAATTCCATCTATTGTTGCATAAGCATTTTATGTACTTGTTCTGTTCTGTACTTTTGATTGTAACGAACTGTACACTTTATTTTTCTTCAATTCCATTCCTATTATACTTGTTGAAGAATGCATGGAAAATTGCATCGTTTACATACATTATTAAAAATACAGAAAAACAAAACATTTAAAATAACACAGACAAAAGAAAATGCATAAAAACTTATTACAAAGAAGTACCGGTATAGGGCCACCGCACACTACACGATCAGCAACGATCCGATTTTGGAAATACATCGCAGTAGCATTTAATATGCACATTTTAACAAATAAAACTTTGATTAGGGTTCTGAACGATAGTATGAATGCTTAAAATGAGATTGTGGCGCGCTGTCAGCCTGGAGTAAGGGCCAAATTATTTTCAAATTGTAGACAATCGTACGGCATCTATCTTTGGCGTCACTATATTTCGAAGCCGATTTGGCTTTTCCTCCGACTAGAGAGCTCAAAACGCTATAATATTTTCGTTTTTACCATCTGTATGACTATTCAGAACCTTAATAAACAAATTGTGGTGTCTTGGAATGTCTGTATCAAACTCTTTTCCATTTTCTTCCGAAATCGGATTGTAGACAGATCGTGCAGTGTGCGGTGGGCTTAACCTATTAAACGTTCACACTGTTGAATCACTCTTTTACTCACTGGGAAGAGATCTGGGAAATCCACACAAAGGGAATGCAACTATAAGGGCCAAGGTGCCTGTGACAAGAAAACCCATCCACCACGCTCCGACCCACAAAGGACTCTGCGGTGTGATGTCGAGCCTAAAATAGAAAATAAGTAAGTAAGTAAAAAAAAGTAAGAGAGTAAATGTAAGTAAGAAGGTGTAAGTAAGAAAGTACGTAAGTAAATAAATAAGTAGGTAAGTAAGTAAAAAGTGAGAGAGTAAATGGAAGTAAGAAGGTGTAAGTCAGTAAGAAAGTACGTAAGTAAATAAGTAGGTAAGTAACTAAGTAAAAAAGTAAGAGTAAATGAAAGTAAGGTGTAAGTCAGCAAGAATGTACGTAAGTAAATAAGTAAGTAAGCAAGTTAGAAAGAAAGTAAGCAAGTATGTAAGTACGTAATCAAACGAGGTGAGTAAGTAAGTAAATAAATGTATAAGAAAAGAAAAAAAGTTAGAAAAAATACATAATTATGAATTAAAGAAATAATTATAAGTACACAAAAGAATAAGTAAATAAACAAATAGATAAATATTACGTATGTGATGAATAAATAATTAATTAATAATAAAAACTAAAACAAAACAAAACGCATATTGCTGTCGGATGTCTTGTCTGAACCAGATAGTTCAATTATCTAAGAAATGTAATAAATTCAAGTCAGTCGTACTGTTACATTGGCTTCCTCTGTTATTACGCCCTAGCTTGTGTTTTACTGCTCTGCACAACCATAACTACCGTATAGGCCTACTTCTACTACCACCACCACCACCACCACTACTACCACCACTTCTTCTTCTTCTCCTTCTTACTACTACTACTACTACTACTACTACTACTACTACTACTACTACTACTACTACCGCTACTACTACTACTACTACTACTACTACTACTACTACTACTACTACTACTACTACTACTACCACTACTAGGCCTATTGCTCCTGCTGCAGCTGCTACTACTTCTATTTCTTTTCATGGAACTGATACGAGTATAATGTGAGTATGATTATAACTATAGTTATGGTATTTCAGCTACTTCATAAAGTGTGATATTTCTGTCCTCCGTTAACGGGAACCGGACGTGTCTTGTATCAATTCTATGGGAATCACATAACCTAAGACCCAACGGGTTAAGTGACACTTACTCGTCTTTGCTGACGGATGGATCGATGTAGAATCCCAGAAACACACCTCCTAACAGGTAACCAAGGGCGGGTCCTAGAATGGCAAACGCTTTAAAGACACCTAAATGGAAAACAAAAACAGAAATAAATACATATTATCACAATTTATGTATCAGTACATTTTTGTGTTTTTGTTTTGCATGGTATGTTTTGGTAGGTTAGTTAGTTATTAACTCGTCGGTACAACATGACAAATATATTCCAACTATATATATTTTTTTATTTGTCTCCGTCAGACAAATAATTACATTACAAGCCTTCCGTGAAGTGAAATTCCGTAATAGTGAAACCCGCAAAAACGTGAAAATAGTAAACACGCACAAATTGCAGAGCATTGTTAATATGTTCCATATTATAGCATACAGTTTTCAAAACCGTGTCAATGAGTTTTGATTGACTGATTTCATTATTTATTGTGTTAACGTATACAAAAAAAATGTTCTCCTTTAATGATTTTGTTTTATTTATTTTGTTTTACTTATTGTTTTTAGTTGTTTTTAGGTCTTTTCCGCAACACAGAAAAGTCATGTTGTAAGTTGATGACATGATAATGATTTCGGTGGAGGCTTGAAGCACAATATTAATAGTTTCCGTAGATACTGTATGGAGGATATGGTGGCTGTTAATGAGAAGAAGGCTTTCCACTGTGTGAGAACTTGGTT